>CANTFL010000081.1:0-67500 GCA_947650285.1 Hyaloperonospora brassicae
CATCTTTCATCTCCTATTGAATTGCTAGATCGCTTGGTGTCGTTTTCCGCCAATAAGTGACGCCTTGACTGGGTGGTCACCGATCCATGTTCCAAAAAAATCGATTAGGGACTTTACCTCAAGTATCTGATTCTCTACCGAAACAATGCCTTCTTTAATATGATTAGCGTTTGTAACTAGTAGAAGAGTGGTACGATAAGTAGATACCTTGGCCTCCCTACATTACCTCAAATCATCTACTCCATTTAGACCGTGCGGGTGGGGCTCTGTATCTTCGCCGATTTAGATGTGCGTATTCCTTGGACCGGTGTGATGCTCGCTTGCACTTAAATAACAACGGCTCTCCAATTCCTCCAGCGTATTTAACTGTATTCTATTCTCTTCAAATACGTTGGCTTGTGCTATAGGTGGCATCATAGTTCATAGTAATCA
This sequence comes from Hyaloperonospora brassicae, assembly GCA_947650285.1. Lineage (NCBI taxonomy): Eukaryota > Oomycota > Peronosporomycetes > Peronosporales > Peronosporaceae > Hyaloperonospora > Hyaloperonospora brassicae. The sequence continues at coordinate 433 of CANTFL010000081.1, forward strand.
TATCACCTACAAGAGGTTGGTAGTAGGCCTACCTAATTGGGCGATAAATTGCGCAATCGAAGCACATTATCTAGCATTGACATACACGCGGCGCCCTTTTTCTTTTCCCTCCAATAGGCATACATCGATTAGGTGGCATACGAGGATACCATCGACTGGTACTTTTTGTAATTTCGACACACGACGTCTCCCGCCTGCTACAATCGGGCCGCCAATTTACTTCCAGCCCCATTCATGTCTTTTTCTAGTAAAGAAGGCGCTCGCGGAATGTCTCTATGCAATTTTTATGCTGCTTCCGGGCATCTTTTAGCTTCTTGCAGATGCATTCCGGCGGAGTTTGGGCAGTTGTCGAGGCTGGGCATTTCGGGGAAGCCACAAATCTCTTCCTGTGCAGCGCCCATCTCGAACTTAGTTTGGTACGGGTTCAAATTTGTTTTGGTCTGCTGAATGGTCGTGGTCCACTTCAAAATATTGTCGGTCGGTGCATGACTGATAAACCGATGGCTGGAGCCTTGATCTTATTTGTCGTCCTGTCGATCGTCCGCCGCCTCAGCCATCATATTCTCGGTAGGTTTGTCGACTCCCCTGTGTCCATATTCGTTTTTTATATCGTTGCCGCGTTTGTCTTCGTCCACATCTTTGCCAGTGACTTCGTACTTTTTCGTATCGGCCTCCTTCGTCGCCAAAGCCTTCTCCATATCATGCGGGTGTTGCTTCGTTCGTAAGTGGGACGTTATTGTGGTTGCATCGATCACGAAGAATACAATTTGCTTCAGCATACTAATATTGAAATTGGTACGGTCACCCTTAGTTATACTTTAAAGAAGTTTTGTCTCATAATGGATCAAGCTGGGCCGCAAATTCGTTTTCGACTCAACTTAAGATAATTTTTACTCTTCCGCTTTATACCTGTCATTATTTACCGATCGGCTTGCAGTCGATTTGTCGCCTGGTGTGCTAAATTCTACTTCGTGAGCATAGCTGTCGTTTAAGCGACTTGTATGATAGCGCTTGACGTCGCTCGTTTTTATGCGTTGTTCGTGTTCAAAATTCGGATTTTGTCCACGATGCTATTTTCGCTTTTTTTCTTTTGTCTTATAATATGTTGTTAATGTATTTTTACAAAATTGAATGGGGTCGATGTCATTTCAATACTTATATAGTTCTTAGCCCGGCCATTAACTATTACTCAATTCAAGACTTATATAAGCTTGCTCGTAAAAAAAATGTACAACATTCTATTTACAAGACCCTTTTTCGATCTAGTTTAGAGATATAGATTTTTCTTATTTCAATTACTCGACTCAAAGAGACAGAGCGTTGTTATCTATTGCACTCCTTCCCTGCATCATGATTGGGTTATTTACGCGCCTGCTGCCTTCCTTGGATGTGGTAGCCGTTTCTAAGGCTCCCCTCTCCGGAATCAAACCTTAATTCCCCGTTACTCGTTAATGCCATGGTAGGCCCATATCCTACCATCCAAAGCTGATAGGGCAGAAACTCAATCGATTTATCGCCCGAAAGGACGATCCGCACAGTTATTATGATTCAACACAATACCAGCCGGAAGACTGCATTGGTTTCAATCTAATAAATGCCACCCGCCCGAATACACAGCTGGGTATTTATGCATGTATTAGCTCTAGAATTACTACGGTTATCCAAGTAGTAAGGTACTATCGAGTAGACTATAACTGATATAATGAGCCATTCGCAGTTTCACAGTATAATGTTTATACTTAGACATGCATGGCGTAATCTTTAAGACAAGCGTATGACTACTGGTAGGATCAACCAGGTTGATATCTTCCATACTAATCAAGATGAAAACTTCGCCCCAGTACAAACAACAACGAAGAAACAAGTATCTAAATCAAATCCGCTTCGCCCGAAAGCAATACAGTCTCAACCCTAACACAGCATTCCTCAACGTCATCACTATTAACCGAGGACATATGTGGTGAAGTCGATCTCACAAAATTACTTTAGTGAGTGTCGATCTTCCACTTGCCCATACTTGCCGACTCACGGAGGGGGTACTCCGATCCGTGCCTTGTTGTATAACCTTGTGCTCACCTTGTGTGCCCGTCGGTTGGGCTGGCTTGAGCTCTTCGTAACGGCCTTGGGAGATGTCGATCTCGCTGAGGGTTTGGGGTTGAGCGTTCGCTTCCGGTGCGGAAATCTTCACACCACGAACGGGGTTCTGCGATCTTGATATTGAGTCGCGGCGATCTCTATTTGGAGAGGTCGCGATCTCGATCTTGAATCACACCGATCTCGATTTGTCTTCGGGATCGGGGTCTTTGCTGTGCGGAAATCTTCACTCAGCAAATAGTAGTGTTGCGTCGATCTTGCGTTGGGATCGGTCCGATCTGGTCTTGGGATCGGCTGATCTTGCCGGAAGTGCGCAATGTGGGTGGATCGGTTGCTTGTTTCGCCAAAATGAAACGTGCCGATATGCCTTGTAGATCTCTTCGGTCTTGCTTGGTCTTGTCTTGAACTCCTTGTCCAGATCTTCTGACCACTTGAGCCGCCTCGCGATCTTGTAACCAAAATCCTTTTCCTTTACCGTTGTTTGCTGTTACCCTAGCAGTTGAGTTGAGTTGAGTTACCTTAACCCCACCTTGGCCAAACAATCCAAGGTGAGTAAACGAAACACGGCGCGTGCGACGTCTCTTGATCGACGGGAGGCCAAATATCCTGCCCGGAAGAGAAGTCTGCGACGTGCTTTGTATGTATAAACGGTAACTGTTTTATTATCCAACCAAATTAATAGCCATCCTATCCTTAAGCCTATTCCAAACTGTAGGTCACTCTCCAAACCGATATCACCTTTAAGCTTGACCGCCCCCTTGAACACGTGTCGAAATCTCGTGACCTGTGCTCCAAAGATCGCGCCAATACTCCCGATATCGTACCTAGACACCAAAAAGGGAGCAAATTCCAAATGCGGTACCTAATACCCAATTTTGGTACCGAAAAGCCCAAAATAGTATCCAAGATGTGGAACGTGTCTAAATCCATTTTGCGACGTCACTTCGACCGGCTTCCACTGGCTCTTTCGGTCTGAACTTTTGCGACATCACTCATGGACCTTCAACAAGCATGTATATCACAATCCAATAGCTCCATCATCGATATATCCATAATCAGCAGGGAACATGACCGATCTGATGCCCAATTCGAGATCGTTGAGGATCGACACAGTGCGATCCGGCCCTATATGTTCTTCCGTTCGTTGTGCATGGTCCGATACCATCCTCAAGGATTTATCCGCACAATGGGACCATCCACAGTTCTCACAACGGTCCCACGGACTCCCACAAACATCCCCATTTCCAGATCGGTCCATAATTAACCTGAATCAGTACTCCCATTGGAGATCGGTGATGTGTATCTTCGATCACCTGGATGCTGCAACTTTGTCACAGAGTCACGTCGCATCGCTTGGTCTCAGAAGTACCTTTCTCAGTTCAGATCGGTCTTCTGGTTCAATCTAGTCCCTCGTCCCAGATTGCACCGTGGAAATCATCGATGTCTGCGACTCGTCCCAGATTGTTCCAAGAAAATCACCCCTTTCTGCGCCTCGTCTCAGACCGTTCCACGTCCATCCTTCGGCCGACCGTTGGATCGGTCCGTAGATCTCCGTGGGATTACCTTCCGTCTCTCATCGGATCGCCAGATCACTTGGTGCCATTTTTCACCAGTACGTGGCGCCTCAATTAGATGGCCACCGATCCATATCATAAAATTTAATTTATGACTTTGCCACAACCGCCCCCTGTACTGAAGTCCGTTTGGGCAGCAAGAGGCTTCAGTCTAGTAGCTCATCAACTTCGTTCCAAGCAGTCAAGTCCATCCCATGACCTCCCCGACGCGTCTTCCCACTTCGCCAGTACCCTCGGAGTGCTCTACCGCACTTTTGTCGCCGGATCGCGATCTGTCACCCATATCGATCCATATCTCCACTTTTTTCTACAGACAGCCGGATCGACAGCCTGAGTTCAGCCCATCCCATTCTTCGCCAGATCGATAGTTACATGGGCTCCACTAATATCTCCATTAAATCGACCTGGATCGCCAGATCATCAGTCTCGACTTAGATCGCTACTCGTTGAACAAGATCGTTAGATCATTCTGCTTTACCTGGATCGCCATTCTTAGTGGAATCCGAAAATGGTAGTACATCAGATTTCATTATCATCTTTCGTCACATCTTTTACCGTTGTATCACCATGTCAATTCAATCTCGCTCTCCGTCAACTATTTGGTAATTCAGTTCCATACTCATATACGAACAGCCCATTCCTCTGGCATGTACTACCTCCAAGTACACCCTTCAAACCCATTCCACCAGCATATGCTACCTCCTAGCACACCCGTCAACCGATATCCTGCGCCACATACAGCCTCCCGGTATGTGCTTTCACCGCCTTACAGCCATATGCAACCTCCTTGCATACTCCAACCACACCTAACCTTCAGATCGGTGTTCGACCCTTAGTGCAGCTTCTTCTAATTACCTCACCTTGAATCGATTCCGGCTTGCTCGATCACGATCACATTTCTGCGACAAATACACGCAATTTACATCTGCATCATCTATCCAAGTCGGGTCGCTAGAGCCTTTCCAATACTTCCCGACTGGACCGTGTACTCGTCCAACCCGTGGTTTTCGGCCAGATCGCACGTCTTCTGTTCTTTTTACTTCGAACTCATCATCCTCTCGACCTCCTTCCCAGCTATCGTCCGGCCACAATACTTCATCAAAGTCCACTCGGTCAATATCGTATACCGTCAAACAGATTATTGGTCGATCCTGAAACATCTTGACCTGCTTCAACTTCGAAACATGAACCATCGAGAACAACCTGTATGGTTTACCATCAATATCCAGTCGTACGATACATCCTCCACATTTGACGGCCTCACGAAACGGTCCGTGCCACATATGGGCTAAACTTCGTGCATATTCATCCTTGAACCGATAGAGATAAAGCCGCAACTCCTCTTCACGACTTATCTGCAGTGGATTACAATCCGCATTATAGCGGTCGATCCCCACCGTATCAGTCTCTGCGGTCACCACGGTGGACTGTACATGCTCTTCACTGTATCCCATATCGGTCTCTTTTTTACGGTGGTGACTGAATTCTTTTCTGTCAGGATCAACATCACTAAAATTTCCCCACTTGATCGCCTTTGCCCCCTCCTCGATCTTCAAGTTATCAAATCGGTAGGGTTCCACAGCGTCACAGCTCATAGCCTTGGTGGCATGTATCACAGCAGGAGACAGCATATCACCAATCACTCCAGGTAAGTCATTGTAAGTCCCTGTCATAGCTGCGTCTCCAAGCTGTCGATTGTCTCGTCCTTGTAACACACAATCACGAGTCGACATCCCGCCTGACTGACGTCTGGACTCTCCATGCACCGTATCACTATCGTCAGGGTCTCCGTCTTTGGTCGCGCTATCTTCACATACCCATCGATTCAATTCGATCGACGCTTGATTGATCTCCACCTTGACCTGCGCCGGCGATCTCGCACCCTCGTTTCCCTTCGACAATCTCACGGTCGCAATCATTTCGAGTCCTTTAACCAGTTGGGAATGCTCTTCTTGCGACTCACCATCCTTGAACCCGATCCCGTCTGCCTGACAGCTGGACCGTTCTTGTAACAGATCAGCTACCTCAGACTCGGTGTCTTCGTTCATAATCTCCCTTGTAGCGTCAATCTCTTGCTTCGTTCGGTCTTGTATCCACTCGACGCTTTTAATCTTCTTTTTAGTATCCATCGCTGAAGGTATCTTCATACACAGTCGATATCCACTTGTGGGATGATCGCCGCAGAGAAATCGGCGCCCCCAGTCCAGATCAGCTAGCAAATTGAGATATAATAACAGACCATTACACTCGTCTTCAGCACCTTCGCGACCCTGATCCACGTGATCTTTATTCGCAATATACTTTTGACCACTAACTCGATCTTGATTGATAGAAAACTCAAACGATCCATCATGTGAATGCAGATCATTTTCGCCATATCGATCTCCACTTGTAGAGTGATCAGCGCAGAGAAATCCACGCCCCCTGTCCAGATCATCTTCGAGATCTTGATCCACACAATACTTTTGATGACTTTCTCGATCTTGATCGATAGAAGGCTCAAACGATCCATCGGGTAAATGTGAAATCAATATGCGATCTTGACAAGTCGAACACGGTGGTTCACCCTAGCGATCTTCTCGATCTTCTCGATCTTGATCGACGGAAAACTCAAACGATCCATCATGTGAATGCAGGTCGTTTTCGCCATATCGATCTCCACTTGTAGAGTGATCACCGCAGAGAAATCCACGCCCCCTGTCCAGATCAGCTTCGAGATCTTGATCCATACCATACGTTTGATGACTTTCTCGATCTTGATCGACAGAAAGCCCAAACGATCCATCAGGTAAATGCGAAATCACTTTGCGATCTTGACAGATCCAGTACTGCGAGTCACCTTCGGGATCTTAATCCGTAGAAATTCCTTGACCTCTTTCTCGATCTTGATCAATAGAAAGCGTAAACGATTTATAGTAATACGGCGAATTCATTCCGCAGTCTCGATCTGTCGAATACTGCGTATCATCATCGCGATCTTGACATGTCCAATGCTGTGGGTCATCTACATAATCTCGATTCATTACATAGGAGCGATCACTTTCTCGATCTTGATCAATATGACGTTGAACCGATCTATCGTGTGAAGGATGAACCACTCTTCGATCTCGTTCCGTCAAAAACTGTAGATCCTCTTCGCGATCCCGGTCAGCAGAACTCTGAAACGATTCACCATGTGAGAGTATATCGACGACGGCATTCTCTTCTCCTGACGCAGATTTAAGTACTTTCTCCTCCCGTTTTAGCTTTAGAAATCCGATGAGTAATTACCGCCGCTTCCCTCGCCGTTTCCACCGGATCATCGTTTGATCGTGTCGTTAACTCTATCGATTTAACATAGTTAGCAGGATTTGCTGGAGATTCGATCCATTCATTATCGGGCCACTTCCATTGTTCATCTGTAGTATTTTCATACGCTAAGGTTTGACACTCCTTATATCGGCCAGATCCATACAACACGTATACTTAAATTCTTGGTGTTGTCTCGCCTTTCATCCACATACCGAGTGTGGTATGTGGTGGTAACACGATCTTCTGATCACCAATATTCGTCACCTGCAGATATAATATCTTGCCAGGGCCGTATCTTACTGTTGGCACCCAATCCAGTCCTCGTGCGATCCACAACCTTGAGAACGCTTGACTAATTCCGATCTTTACTTCCGTAGATTCTCCAACAGGGATCTCGATGGGTTGACCAGTAGCTTTTATCGTTTTCACCTTCAATTTATACGGTGATCGTTGTCCTGAGAAGCGAATTGGATTCACATTCGATTGTTTTCGTGAAAGGTAGTATTGTTGATCGACCGATTCTTCGTGTCCACAATACTCGAACAAGAGTTCTTCCACCAGCGCCTTCCAATCAAATTTTATCGATTCGTTCTGTTGAAGATACCAATATCGGGCTGGAGCGGTGAGCAAATCACCAAACTCCAAACATTTTTCATCATCGGGTGTTTGTTCTCGAGCAAAAGCCGATCTGACCTTGCCATTCCAGCTCCGAGCCCAATCTTCGTCTCGACCTTTTCCTGAAAAATCTTCCAGACATGAGATCACGGACGATCTTAGTTGTATGTCGATCTTTGCTTGATCTTCAAAGGCTTCAATCCTGACCTTGCCGATCCTGTCCTTTAGAAACGATCCTCCCAATGGTCCCAGAGACATCCGACGAACGCTGATGGACCCATCTGACTCGATCTCGGAGTCAGATGAGGCGTAATAAGTCGATCCTGAAGGGTGTTCTTGAGGTGATCCCGAGGGTATGACGATCCTGTCTCTAGGAGTGGTGGTCTTTCCCACCAAAATTATCATGACCTCCACGAACTCGCTTACTGCGTTCTTCAACTGTTCCAAGCTGCATCCCATCAATTCATCTGAATCAAAAGCATTAGGGCAGAAACCCGTGTCATTCAACATCTGCAAAATCAAATTCAATCGCGCCGAGTTTGCTTGTCACGGGCGGCGGGATAGAGATCGGATTATCAGAGGGCCGATCCGCTTGGGCCGTAATATCTTTAACACTGGGTCTGTTTTTAGCAGTGTCTTGAATTGGCTATATTAGCACTGCCATTTCGCACGCTTCCACATTTGAGTCACCGACTCCATCTTCGACACCGCGATCTGGGCCATCTCACGAACATATTCTTCTTTGACTACGATCTCCGATCCGATTGGTTTTCCGATTTGATGATCTTCGCCATTCGATCCCAGCACTTTCTTCTTCTTTCGTGCCGATCCGGCGGGGTTCTTGGCCGTCTTTCTCGTGTTAGTGTTTGGTGACCTGCTGACGAGGGTATTCGATCCCGGCGCTTTCTTCTTTTTTCGTGCCAATCCGGCCAACGTCCTCCTCGTATTAATGTCAGGTGACCTGCTGACGAGGGTATTGAGTTTGGCTTTCGCCGTTTTGGTTCTCACCACTGGATTTTCATCCAGCAGATCGCTCTTTGCAAAGCGATCTGCGGTGGCCCCCAAAAGGGCCATTGGAGGTGTTTGAGGTTTATCTTCCAGATCGATCTCTCGATCTTCCTCTTCCATTTTCTTTTCATCAGAGCCCCTCCCAAAACTCTGATGATCCGAGGATCTTGTGTTTCTGCGTGTCTGCGTCACTCCCTCTGTCGCTGACACTTCAATCCCAGGTTCTTGCTTGATCTTGACATCTTCGCCAGTGGACTCACGGTGAAATCCAGAGGCCTCAGAAGATCCGGGCACGCGCACCATTGTGGTGAAGTCGATCTCAAAAAATTACTTTAGTGAGTGTCGATCTTCCACTTGCCCAGACTTGCCGACTAACGGAGGGGGGTACTCCGATCCGTGCCTTGTTGTATAGCCTTGTGCTCACCTTGTGTACCCGTCGGTTGGGCTGGCTTGAGCTCTTCGTAACGGCCTTGGGAGATGTCGATCTCGCTGAGGGTTTGGGGTTGAGCGTTCGCTTCCGGTGCGGAAATCTTCACACCACGAACGGGGTTCTGCGATCTTGATATTGAGTCGCGGCGATCTCTATTTGGAGAGGTCGCGATCTCGATCTTGAATCACACCGATCTCGATTTGTCTTCGGGATCGGGGTCTTTGCTGTGCGGAAATCTTCACTCAGCAAATAGTAGTGTTGCGTCGATCTTGCGTTGGGATCGGTCCGATCTGGTCTTGGGATCGGCTGATCTTGCCGGAAGTGCGCAATGTGGGTGGATCGGTTGCTTGTTTCGCCAAAATGAAACGTGCCGATATGCCTTGTAGATCTCTTCGGTCTTGCTTGGTCTTGTCTTGAACTCCTTGTCCAGATCTTCTGACCACTTGAGCCGCCTCGCGATCTTGTAACCAAAATCCTTTTCCTTTACCGTTGTTTGCTGTTACCCTAGCAGTTGAGTTGAGTTGAGTTACCTTAACCCCACCTTGGCCAAACAATCCAAGGTGAGTAAACGAAACACGGCGCGTGCGACGTCTCTTGATCGACGGGAGGCCAAATATCCTGCCCGGAAGAGAAGTCTGCGACGTGCTTTGTATGTATAAACGGTAACTGTTTTATTATCCAACCAAATTAATAGCCATCCTATCCTTAAGCCTATTCCAAACTGTAGGTCACTCTCCAAACCGATATCACCTTTAAGCTTGACCGCCCCCTTGAACAAGTGTCGAAATCTCGTGACCTGTGCTCCAAAGATCGCGCCAATACTCCCGATATCGTACCTAGACACCAAAAAGGGAGCAAATTCCAAATGCGGTACCTAATACCCAATTTTGGTACCGAAAAGCCCAAAATAGTATCCAAGATGTGGAACGTGTCTAAATCCATTTTGCGACGTCACTTCGACCGGCTTCCACTGGCTCTTTCGGTCTGAACTTTTGCGACATCACTCATGGACCTTCAACAAGCATGTATATCACAATCCAATAGCTCCATCATCGATATATCCATAATCAGCAGGGAACATGACCGATCTGATGCCCAATTCGAGATCGTTGAGGATCGACACAGTGCGATCCGGCCCTATATGTTCTTCCGTTCGTTGTGCATGGTCCGATACCATCCTCAAGGATTTATCCGCACAATGGGACCATCCACAGTTCTCACAACGGTCCCACGGACTCCCACAAACATCCCCATTTCCAGATCGGTCCATAATTAACCTAAATCAGTACTCCCATTGGAGATCGGTGATGTGTATCTTCGATCACCTGGATGCTGCAACTTTGTCACAGAGTCAAGTCGCATCGCTTGGTCTCAGAAGTACCTTTCTCAGTTCAGATCGGTCTTCTGGTTCAATCTAGTCCCTCGTCCCAGATTGCACCGTGGAAATCATCGATGTCTGCGACTCGTCCCAGATTGTTCCAAGAAAATCACCCCTTTCTGCGCCTCGTCTCAGACCGTTCCACGTCCATCCTTCGGCCGACCGTTGGATCGGTCCGTCGATCTCCGTGGGATTACCTTCCGTCTCTCATCGGATCGCCAGATCACTTGGTGCCATTTTTCACCAGTACGTGGCGCCTCAATTAGATGGCCACCGATCCATATCATAAAATTTAATTTATGACTTTTCCACACATATGCTTCATCCTTCCGAGCACAGAAAGATAAATTATGACCCTCCCTTCAATGGTCCACCAAAATAGACCAAGAAGCGAATAATAGAGCACGACACAATATACTTCAGATTTTATACTTCAGCAATCGCATACTAGCCCCAGATCAAAGACGGTTCTACCCGAATTTGAAATCTTTCCACCGATTATCTAGCGCAAAACGTACCGCAAAAATTCTGTCAAGCGACATACAGACCGGAATCCGCACATACACCAAACCGTCCTTCGCAATACTCCCTCACACTCGCACCGATAGAGCGCTGTTGTTATACTTCGCAACGTCAGTAATATCGTTGTCGTATTCAAAACCATGCACACAGGTCACTAATCCACGTACACGTTATCGTCAACAACTCCAACATCACATCATCACAAAGCACACAGTGCAACGCAATTTGTATCAAAATACTGTATTCGAATGCATAGCATATGAATACAACCTCTTTTTTCTCTCGCACACTTGATCACTCTGAAATAAATTCCAAAGCAATACTAGCGCACTTGTTTTATAATCAATACGTATTCTGGAAATGACGGAATCATTTTTAAAAGGATACATAGAGAAAACCATCAATTGCCACATTTCAATGTAGCACGTCACAACTAAGATTGCAAACATACTCTTATTGTGAAGCAATTACCCGACCATTCAATTTGACACTAGAAACACTGAATGTATTTCCTGCACCTATCTCACAATTAGATAATACACTCCACAATGAAACAGAACGTTTCAATCATTCGTTTCAGTATCGTAAGTTAACTACGTTTCCTCAACCAATTCAAACAATCTCATTGTTCCGCGTCGATCAATCAATCAGAACATCGACAATCATTCTTTTCAATAGAAGAAGTTAACTACGTTTCTGTATCAATCCGAATAACCAGTTTTGCCCCGCAGACTAATCCAGTCAAAAAGAACTTCATAAATATTCCAATCATCAACTGTAAAGTTGAGAACCAACCTTACTATCAAATCAAGACAATTATTCCTTCCCACGTATCGATTTCTAGTTCTTTGCCAGCTATTCAAATCAATAGCAGAATCAAAAATCAGCTCTACAATTTATCCATCCAGTCCGTTCCGTCCCACAATCGATCAATAGTTCGTCCCCAATCACTCGCCTTACTAACATAATTATATCACTAACTCCACTATCAATCCAAACAATCCGTTTTTCTACGAATCATTCAGTCAAACTGCACTCACTATTGTCTCAATAGCACGCCAACAAACCAACTTTACCATCAACCAAAAGACCCTTAAATATTACTATACCATCATTAATCAAAGTACCTCTACTATCTTCTTCAATAATACAGCTAACAAACCCACCCTACATCAAATCACATACAGAACTATTTGGTCCCACAAAGGTAATAAATAGAACTACCCCCATCATTCGTTCTGATAATAGAATCAGCAAACTAACTCCACTACCAATCCAAACAGTATGTTCAACACCATCAACTCATCCAGAGAACTTCTCCAATCGTTCATTTCAATAATAATATCAATCAGTCAACTCCATTATCAATCCGAATAAATGAGTTGAGTATCAATTAAAAAACAATAGAACAGTCCCGATAATTCTTATGAATAGTAAAATCAGCAAGCTAACTCCACAACTAATTCAAAAAATAATGTTCGTATTGATCAACAATCAATAGAACGCCACCAATCATTCTTTTCAATAGTAAAGGTTGTTCACGAGCCCCTCGATCAACCAACAGTCTTATTTTTTACAAATTGATCAATTGAGCTCCCTCAATTGATGTTGCGATTACAGTATGATATTAATTACTTAACAATTAGCCCCCAAAATTAAATAAACCTTCTGGGGTGGCTAACGAACTATAATTCTTTTGATCTTTGCGCTGGACTGTGCAAAGAATAAGGCGAAACTTTAATTGCATCTTATTGATCGATATCGGTGATCGAAATACTTCTTGGTTGATGATTCACGAGCTCTTTGAATGATTGCGCAGTCACACTTTGGCGCTATATGATTGATTAAAACGATGTCTGCTCGAATGCATGATAAAGAAAAGATCCTCGATTAGCAAGTGTATCCCAATCTTGTAATCAAAACTTTGACACAGTAGTTAGCGTTTTGGCAGCGATGAACGCCGGAGGTCAAAGTTGCGCAATCAAATTATTGTCGCCACTAGTTGTTCCGATTGATATTTCTTTCGTGAGATTCCATTTAATTATTTAGAAAAGCCGTCCGTTGTTCGTCAAACAAAAAAACCAAGAGAAATATGAACCACAGTAGTCGTCTCCTTACAACTTTCGTGAAAAGATTGACGAGCTGACACGGTACAACGTTCCATGCGCCTATCTAGTCAATAGAAAAATCAACTAAACAGTCGTAGACTGATATGACGAGTCCATGTGATTGATTGTAGCACCTAGTGTTTCATGCAAGTACTGGAAACCTTCTTTCACTACTGAAGAAAGGTTATTCTAGGCTGTACAGCCAAATTTCAAGCTGAGAAGGAAATTGTCCTTAGAAAAGCCATATTGCGGCAAGACCGCCTCTACATTCAGGTATCCGGAAATTCAAACGGCTTAATGAGCTAGCAAGCCTTACAATAGTGCGTGCACATATTAAACACGACATTGATTAATTGGGATTGTCTTTTGGTGGAGATATGGTGGTTTTAGAACGTAAGACAGCCTAAGCTGCCAATTTTTTAATAGATCTGTGCGTCATGGGTTATCTGAAAAGAATTTAGATATCTGAAGGGCAGGAATGTACCAATTTTGGTTCAAAGAGATATGACGGAAAAGTCTATTCAAGCTCATGCTCAAAGAGTTTTTTAAAAATACGTGAAGTAATTCCGTCAGGGCATCCTTGCTGTTTTTTGCTTGAGATTGTGCATGTTATCATTACTTAGATAAGTTTTTAATAATTGAAGATACGCTCCATTCGTAAATATATGATGACTTTTATATATGCCTCTACAAAATGAAGTCAGGCTCAGTTACACGGAGCGCGTGAGATGACCGAACTTTATTGTCGATATATAAACCTTGAGAATCCATCAAATATAAGATTTACTAAATATAATATGAGTTGCGGTAAGTACTTAGGCCAATGCTAGACTCCAAATGTGACAAGTATGCTGAGGCAATGTAGCATGTAGCAAATGTTGGTAATGTTGTTTAATCAGCGTAAGAAAGATGACTGCGTCAACTTTTATTCTACATATGATTGTGAAATAACATACTCCTTAGTCCTATTTGCGTATGGTCTTTGTGATATATATGTTTAGCTTCAGTGTCAATACGACCAGTATGAAGCGTAACAAGCCATAAACTGTATAAAATGGTCTATATGGCAAGCTTGTTTCGTATTTATCAAAAATAAAGATGGACAAAGATAAAATGTCAGATTTAAAGATAGAATATAAATTTTATTATTCATTTGTTACACACACTAATACACTTACAAAGATTAGATCATCTTTTTATTATATGTATATGCATGGCAATTGAGATATACAGAATGATAGATAATTAATACTTTTTTGCATATTCAAAGACGTAAATTGTCAACAAAAAACTAAAAAAAACGAATGCTCGATCGCTCGCCTAATAAGTTGGCCTTTTAAAATACATGAGGAAAATGACGGAATCATTTGTGATGTATAAATGTAGAATTACACAACATGAATCAATATTTAACAGAAGCCACATGCATATTAATAATAAGTATACACAAAGTCATTATTATTATTGTGTCGATTTATATTTACAAATTAAAATGTTACATTTGTAGTGAAGATTGTAATGAAAGACACCAAGATTACCTTAACGTACATAAATATTAGACAAAATTACATTGAATAGGACAATTGTTATCGGAATTTCTTAGATAGGACACTTTTTATTTATTTAATAGATTGGACACTTATTAGTCTTTTTGGTCTGAGCCTCGCGAGCGACGCAAGGAAGTCCATTTAAGTTCCCCCTCGCAGTCTCGAAAGATCATCTCCGAGACATCATCCCTCCTGATTACTCTTCCCATCGCTCCAGACCTGCTTCTTTTACAGAATCCTCAACCAGCCGTCACGTGGCAGGATCACTCAAGAACCATCGCCGCTCCCACCCACTCTTATCTTTGCGCTTCTGCCAGTGTCATCGATCTTTCTTGTAGTCCGAGACCTCAAGTGTGTTATAAAACAATAACGTGCCACCCTGGTCGCGCATAAATAGGGTACCGTAATTTTCCGTCAGTCGACCTCCGATAAGGTTTAAATTTCCTCAACAGCTCCTCGTTGTCAGTTAAACAATGAGAGACGTACCTGGTGGTCAAAACTGCACCGAGCGGAGCAGCGGGACGCTTTCCAGATCCAAGTGCAGCAAGAGGAACACCAGCTCGTGTTTGAAAAGCCATCACCGAATCGCTTCGTTACGCAGAAAGTCTGCGCGCGCTTGGTTCATTCGCCGTCTTGTATTCCTCTTATAGCTGGTGAAAGAATGTGTCATATCCTGTGGATAACAAAAAGGGGTCCTGTTCTGCGAATTTCCAATAAAATGGTCCTACTATGTCTAATTCCTCATATATTTAATACACACATCCTGCCTTTTTTAATGTTCATCTTGAATTCGGTATTGAATAAAATTATGTTATGGCCTTATACAACTTGACATTATAAAGACGCAGCTCGGTATACAGGTGCGCGTAACTAAACCATGGTTGCGTGATCTCAAGCTGTTTAATAGTTGACAAATCTAAAGTAAGCAATACAAAATGGATAGCTTTGTCTTAAAACACGCCCATAATGAATCTTGCTATCATGTACAGATCTCCTACTCAAAAATTTTATCGACAGTCGACGAGACCAAGACCCATGTGGATAAACATTTGAGGTCAGGTGATAGATATCAATGACGATTTTAGGGGCGAGGTATAAAGAATGCAAGTTTAGTCAGATAACCCGTCATATACCAATATTCCGAACGCTCTTGGTAAGTTCGAATTGCAAAAATTACAGTGATCGCCACTTTGCTACACTCGTCCTACTGACAGATCACTTACTGCTTCAAATTTTCTGTTTGAACTAATTATATTACATTTGCACCTTTCTGTTGCAAAAGATTGTAGGCACACTTCAGTGATTTTTATGTACATTGACTTGAATATATATCAATATGAAATTTGACCATTTATACAGTAACTTACTTTACAAAGACAATATTTATATTGATGCAGGAACTATCTTTTTTAAAGGGGCAAAGAAAATCTATAATAGAATATATATTGCGCAAAGCCGTTTATTATGGTGCGAATACGCAAGGCAATCCATTATTCGAAGATATAGTGTGATATTTGTACACATACCAAATAAAAATCATATGCATGCTTATGATACGCATCATAAGATCACAGTACCCATTTGATTAAAATTTATAAGTTACCTTCCGTAATTATTGTCAAGTTATCTTGCGCAACGATGCAAAATCTGACAATAGCAAGTAGCTTGACAGGTTACGTGAGTCAAAAAAATTCATTATACGTTGTGCAGCAAAATTAAATACACAAAAACGACTAGATACATAAACTCAGCATCCCATAATGTAGTAATTATATCGAATCAATATTTATTAAATGTAATGTGTTTTTGTATATACTATCTCTTTATCGATATTTGTTATGCTTGAAGTTTTGTACCTGGTTGTGATGTGCTAAGGGGTTATGCCCGAGATACCATACGGCTCACACGACTTTCTTGAGGACTTTTATTGCCGAATGTTACAAACATGTAATAAAAATCATGCGCATTCCCAGTGAACACCTTGACGACTTATACACTTGTCGTCAGATGGAGCGCAACGATTTAATCTTTAAACATCGAACCGTTCGCGACTGCCCCGTTTTTATGTTTGCTAACGTATCTAACTTACATCTTCAGTTATACAAATACATACCTTGTAAGGCGCATGCTGAACTCGAATATCTACATGCGGGTTTTAATAGCTCAACATTCTTTGTTATTTGGCAGAAAATTTGATCTCAGTAACGGAGGTGACTTGACCAATAGGCAGTATCTTCCTTAAGTATAGAGCAAAGTATGATAAAACTACACAACTTTATTATGGTAAAGATAGATGCAATCCGGTTTTTCAAAATCATAATATTCCGTTTCATTTGAACGTGTCGAAGGCCATTAAAGTGCAGCTGCAGCGGTTCACAGTCAGATAAGGAAAGTGATTTGGTGTCTACTGTGTTATTGCTAGCTTCATGCTGGGAGTTCTGCCTCCCAAACAGGTTTCATCATGTAATTGGCCAATACACATAATTTTTTATTCGGATGCAGATGACAATAGTTTGTATGCGACGAAGAGTATTTGTGTAACACAACAATCATTTAAATTTGTGCGGTTTAATCTGGTCTCTAACCTTTGTCAATCGACACCGTTACGGTATATTGCACACGTTAAATGATTTGCTTCACCTCCTAAGATCTACAGATCTTATGAATTGTTAATTGCTACACAACTTAACACAAATTCGTGCTTGATCAACCTATGCTTAGACTGAAATTTTACCAAGCAAGCTAAAAATATCAGCAATACCATATTGAACTTTAGTAACCTATTACATTTTACATCGATATGACAGATGATAGAATCGATGGCAGGTATGTTTTTTAACTCAAAAATTTTCCCGACGTGTACAGAAGTTGCGCGGGTGCCTGCATCAACGATATGTCATTTTATAAAGAAATGAGCACAGCATAAAATAATGACGATTTTCATCGCGTCTTAGTTGAAAAATACGATAATACATGTGCATTGTATTCTATACTAGGCATAAACAACGCGTTAAGTATTTATGTGAACCAGTAGCACACAAGGTACTTTGGGGTCGGAGCAATATTCGTTGCTAAAAGACTAGCTGCTATGCACACGATTATGCGTAGCTGAAAACCATTTTGAGATAAATTAAATTGCAAGCCCGGCAGTTGTCTAGTGCATACCTACCCTGCTATATAAACGTATTTTAGAGATTTGTATAGACACCATGGTATGGACATTCGATCGTTTCTTATCAACCAAACAATCAGTATTTATTTATCACTTGAAATTTTATGATTATCCGGAAGCAGAGTCAGAGGTGAAAGACGTGGGCTGCAAAACGAGGTCGCGCTCGTCCAACATAATCTACTTATACCATTTATCGCTTATAAATCCACATTTAGCAGTTGTGTAGCGAGATTATTCTGCAAAGTCCGACACAATCGGATACATCCATAGCGTATCATTAAATCAACACCAATTTGATGGATGCATACATCGGCTTGTCGATAACAGCCTCTGCATATTGTAATATTTGATGTTTGTCCTGACGTAATGCTTTACAGAATTATAAGTGAAGTAGCTATCCATATTATTGCTTGTGTTGCTCTTACCAATCACCCTGTTCTGTGAGCGGCAAAAAAACCCTTTTGCTCGAGATTCGTCAATAAATGGTGGAAATAGATAGGTGGTGGATGCATTCAAATTTCTGAAAGCCCATTTATGTCTTGATCATAAAATATACGATGCAGCTCTTGCATCGGCCCAGGAATATAAATTATGCGCGTGCATAGATGACGAAGAGCCACCAGAAAGATAAACAACAAATATCTCCTTTTAATTAAAAGTGATATACTAATGCCTTCATTAATTGATTTAGATCCAGCGCAATTACAACTTCTGTCATTTAAGCGACCATGCGCTTGTGACGCGTAAAAAACAATCCCAATTAATCAATGTCGTGTTTAATATGTGCACGCACTATTGTAAGGTTTGCTAGCTCAATCAAGCCGTTTGAATTTCCGGATACCTGAATGTAGAGGCGGTCTTGCCGCAATATGGCTTTTCTAAGGACAATTTCCTTCTCAGCTTGAAATTTGGCTGTACAGCCTAGAATAACCTTTCTTCAGTAGTGAAAGAAGGTTTCCAGTACTTGCATGAAACACTAGGTGCTACAATCAATCACATGGACTCGTCATATCAGTCTACGACTGTTTAGTTGATTTTTCTATTGACTAGATAGGCGCATGGAACGTTGTACCGTGTCAGCTCGTCAATCTTTTCACGAAAGTTGTAAGGAGACGACTACTGTGGTTCATATTTCTCTTGGTTTTTTGTTTGACGAACAACGGACGGCTTTTCTAAATAATTAAATGGAATCTCACGAAAGAAATATCAATCGGAACAACTAGTGGCGACAATAATTTGATTGCGCAACTTTGACCTCCGGCGTTCATCGCTGCCAAAACGCTAACTACTGTGTCAAAGTTTTGATTACAAGATTGGGATACACTTGCTAATCGAGGATCTTTTCTTTATCATGCATTCGAGCAGACATCGTTTTAATCAATCATATAGCGCCAAAGTGTGACTGCGCAATCATTCAAAGAGCTCGTGAATCATCAACCAAGAAGTATTTCGATCACCGATATCGATCAATAAGATGCAATTAAAGTTTCGCCTTATTCTTTGCACAGTCCAGCGCAAAGATCAAAAGAATTATAGTTCGTTAGCCACCCCAGAAGGTTTATTTAATTTTGGGGGCTAATTGTTAAGTAATTAATATCATACTGTAATCGCAACATCAATTGAGGGAGCTCAATTGATCAATTTGTAAAAATAAGACTGTTGGTTGATCGAGGGGCTCGTGAACAACCTTTACTATTGAAAAGAATGATTGGTGGCGTTCTATTGATTGTTGATCAATACGAACATTATTTTTTGAATTAGTTGTGGAGTTAGCTTGCTGATTTTACTATTCATAAGAATTATCGGGACTGTTCGATTGTTTTTTAATTGATACTCAACTCATTTATTCGGATTGATAATGGAGTTGACTGATTGATATTATTATTGAAATGAACGATTGGAGAAGTTCTCTGGATGAGTTGATGGTGTTGAACATACTGTTTGGATTGGTAGTGGAGTTAGTTTGCTGATTCTATTATCAGAACGAATGATGGGGGTAGTTCTATTTATTACCTTTGTGGGACCAAATAGTTCTGTATGTGATTTGATGTAGGGTGGGTTTGTTAGCTGTATTATTGAAGAAGATAGTAGAGGTACTTTGATTAATTATGGTATAGTAATATTTAAGGGTCTTTTGGTTGATGGTAAAGTTGGTTTGTTGGCGTGCTATTGAGACAATAGTGAGTGCAGTTTGACTGAATGATTCGTAGAAAAACGGATTGTTTGGATTGATAGTGGAGTTAGTGATATAATTATGTTAGTAAGGCGAGTGATTGGGGACGAACTATTGATCGATTGTGGGACGGAACGGACTGGATGGATAAATTGTAGAGCTGATTTTTGATTCTGCTATTGATTTGAATAGCTGGCAAAGAACTAGAAATCGATACGTGGGAAGGAATAATTGTCTTGATTTGATAGTAAGGTTGGTTCTCAACTTTACAGTTGATGATTGGAATATTTATGAAGTTCTTTTTGACTGGATTAGTCTGCGGGGCAAAACTGGTTATTCGGATTGATACAGAAACGTAGTTAACTTCTTCTATTGAAAAGAATGATTGTCGATGTTCTGATTGATTGATCGACGCGGAACAATGAGATTGTTTGAATTGGTTGAGGAAACGTAGTTAACTTACGATACTGAAACGAATGATTGAAACGTTCTGTTTCATTGTGGAGTGTATTATCTAATTGTGAGATAGGTGCAGGAAATACATTCAGTGTTTCTAGTGTCAAATTGAATGGTCGGGTAATTGCTTCACAATAAGAGTATGTTTGCAATCTTAGTTGTGACGTGCTACATTGAAATGTGGCAATTGATGGTTTTCTCTATGTATCCTTTTAAAAATGATTCCGTCATTTCCAGAATACGTATTGATTATAAAACAAGTGCGCTAGTATTGCTTTGGAATTTATTTCAGAGTGATCAAGTGTGCGAAAGAAAAAGAGGTTGTATTCATATGCTATGCATTCGAATACAGTATTTTGATACAAATTGCGTTGCACTGTGTGCTTTGTGATGATGTGATGTTGGAGTTGTTGACGATAACGTGTACGTGGATTAGTGACCTGTGTGCATGGTTTTGAATACGACAACGATATTACTGACGTTGCGAAGTATAACAACAGCGCTCTATCGGTGCGAGTGTGAAGGAGTATTGCGAAGGACGGTTTGGTGTATGTGCGGATTCCGGTCTGTATGTCGCTTGACAGAATTTTTGCGGTACGTTTTGCGCTAGATAATCGGTGGAAAGATTTCAAATTCGGGTAGAACCGTCTTTGATCTGGGGCTAGTATGCGATTGCTGAAGTATAAAATCTGAAGTATATTGTGTCGTGCTCTATTATTCGCTTCTTGGTCTATTTTGGCGGACCATTGAAGGGAGGGTCATAATTTATCTTTCTGTGCTCGGAAGGATGAAGCATATGTGTGGAAAAGTCATAAATTAAATTTTATGATATGGATCGGTGGCCATCTAATTGAGGCGCCACGTACTGGTGAAAAATGGCACCAAGTGATCTGGCGATCCGATGAGAGACGGAAGGTAATCCCACGGAGATCGACGGACCGATCCAACGGTCGGCCGAAGGATGGACGTGGAACGGTCTGAGACGAGGCGCAGAAAGGGGTGATTTTCTTGGAACAATCTGGGACGAGTCGCAGACATCGATGATTTCCACGGTGCAATCTGGGACGAGGGACTAGATTGAACCAGAAGACCGATCTGAACTGAGAAAGGTACTTCTGAGACCAAGCGATGCGACGTGACTCTGTGACAAAGTTGCAGCATCCAGGTGATCGAAGATACACATCACCGATCTCCAATGGGAGTACTGATTTAGGTTAATTATGGACCGATCTGGAAATGGGGATGTTTGTGGGAGTCCGTGGGACCGTTGTGAGAACTGTGGATGGTCCCATTGTGCGGATAAACCCTTGAGGATGGTATCGGACCATGCACAACGAACGGAAGAACATATAGGGCCGGATCGCACTGTGTCGATCCTCAACGATCTCGAATTGGGCATCAGATCGGTCATGTTCCCTGCTGATTATGGATATATCGATGATGGAGCTATTGGATTGTGATATACATGCTTGTTGAAGGTCCATGAGTGATGTCGCAAAAGTTCAGACCGAAAGAGCCAGTGGAAGCCGGTCGAAGTGACGTCGCAAAATGGATTTAGACACGTTCCACATCTTGGATACTATTTTGGGCTTTTCGGTACCAAAATTGGGTATTAGGTACCGCATTTGGAATTTGCTCCCTTTTTGGTGTCTAGGTACGATATCGGGAGTATTGGCGCGATCTTTGGAGCACAGGTCACGAGATTTCGACACTTGTTCAAGGGGGCGGTCAAGCTTAAAGGTGATATCGGTTTGGAGAGTGACCTACAGTTTGGAATAGGCTTAAGGATAGGATGGCTATTAATTTGGTTGGATAATAAAACAGTTACCGTTTTTACATACAAAGCACGTCGCAGACTTCTCTTCCGGGCAGGATATTTGGTCTCCCGTCGATCAAGAGACGTCGCACGCGCCGTGTTTCGTTTACTCACCTTGGATTGTTTGGCCAAGGTGGGGTTAAGGTAACTCAACTCAACTCAACTGCTAGGGTAACAGCAAACAACGGTAAAGGAAAAGGATTTTGGTTACAAGATCGCGAGGCGGCTCAAGTGGTCAGAAGATCTGGACAAGGAGTTCAAGACAAGACCAAGCAAGACCGAAGCGATCTACAAGGCATATCGGCACGTTTCATTTTGGCGAAACAAGCAACCGATCCACCCACATTGCGCACTTCCGGCAAGATCGGCCGATCCCAAGACCAGATCGGACCGATCCCAAGGCAAGATCGACGCAAGACTACTATTTGCTGAGTGAAGATTTCCGCACAGCAAAGACCCCGATCCCGACGACAAATCGAGATCGGTGCGATTCAAGATCGAGATCGCGACCTCTTTAACTAGAGATCGTCGCGACTCAAGATCAGGATCGCAGAACCCCTGTTCGTGGTGTGAAGATTTCCGCACCGGAAGCGAACGCTCAACCCCAAACCCTCAGCGAGTTCGACATCTCCCAAGGCCGTTACGAAGAGCTCAAGCCAGCCCAACCGACGGGTACACAAGGTGAGCACAAGGTTATACAGCAAGGCACGGATCGGAGTACCCCCTCCGTGAGTCGGCAAGTCTGGGCAAGTGGAAGATCGACACTCACTAAAGTAATTTTGTGATATCGACTTCACCACATATGTCCTCGGTTAATAGTGATGACGTTGGGGAATGCTGTGTTAGGGTTGAGACTGTATTGCTTTCGGGCGAAGCGGATTTGATCTAGATACTTGTTTCTTCGTTGTTGTTTGTACTGGGGCGAAGTTTTCATCTTGATTAGTATGGAAGATATCAACCTGGTTGATCCTACCAGTAGTCATACGCTTGTCTTAAAGATTACGCCATGCATGTCTAAGTATAAACATTATACTGTGAAACTGCGAATGGCTCATTATATCAGTTATAGTCTACTCGATAGTACCTTACTACTTGGATGACCGTGGTAATTCTAGAGCTAATACATGCATAAATACCCAACTGTGTATTCGGGCGGGTAGCATTTATTAGATTGAAACCAATTCAGTCTTCGGGCTGGTATTGTGTTGAATCATAATAACTGTGCGGATCGTCCTTTCGGGCGATAAATCGATTGAGTTTCTGCCCTATCAGCTTTGGATGGTAGGATATGGGCCTACCATGGCATTAACGGGTAACGGGGAATTAGGGTTTGATTCCGGAGAGGGAGCCTTAGAAACGGCTACCACATCCAAGGAAGGCAGCAGGCGCGTAAATAAACCAATCATGATGCAGGGAAGGAGTGCAATAGATAACAACGCTCTGTCTCTTTGAGTCGAGTAATTGGAATAAGAGCAATTTAAATCACTTAAGGTGGATCAATTAGATCTAAATCTGGTGCTATATACATTTATTGCTTAATAGAGCTTGGTATAGTGAGAGTATGTTAGCGATCAGAGATGGAAGTAACTCTCGGATCGATTAAGAGTCTAGAAACAATTAGACTTTTGCTCGGGTATGGTACAGTCGAGCACATGATGTAGTAGATAATTCCCCATATTTTCACTCTGTCGATTGCGGGTTCGAGTCCAGCAGCAACAAAATCGATTGGATCGGAGAAAATGTGGAAACTGCGCCATGACCGGGACGTGTGAGGGCAGAGATCCGCTACGTCGTAGTTATGAGTACGCATGACTTTTAGGTAAACCCAGTTGTGAAGCACCCCTACAATGTTTTTAAGAAATTATGCAGTGGATCCAACAGTCGGTGATGCGGACGAAAGCTTGATATCGAAGTTGCCGCGTCGAGAGCAGGTCACCCATGCGTTTGGAAAGATCATAATTAAAAAACCCACTGGAGTCAGGAGGACATACAAAATGGTTCCGGCTGATGTGGGTACACATCCTGATGCGCGATCGGCACAATCACTACCTATTCCAGCCAACCTGCCAGACGACAGCGGTGACGTTACATTTTCGCCATTCACCACATCTGTCACTTCAGGCGACCTGTTCATCGGTAAGGAGTTACAGACAAATTTTTATAATTGGGACGATACTGACCACTTGTGATGATCTAAAGAGAGCAACAAACGTACGAGCTAATCTGCGGCGGTTATATCGAATGAAGCCAAAGGGGTAGGGGACGATATTGGCGCAAGCTTCCACGGATGCGGTTTACTGAGTGAGCGTGCGGAACCCCGACTCGCCGCCAATGAAGACAATGGAAGCGATGGCGAAGACAATTGAGAGGAAGAGGGAAACCAAGTGAATTCCTCTACCAAGCGACAGATCCGGCGATGGCGAAAATTGATCTTCGAAAAAAAGAAAAAAGGCGATTACGACAGGGGCCTCGAAGAAGAACGGCCGAGCGGAATGAAGGAAACGTGCAATCATTACAGATTATCACCGTCGATGTAACAGATCTGGCAGCAATGGCAGCATACCAGGAATCAACGGTTTACGGGACCAGCGAACAAGCCGAAGAGATGACGCCTAAATCGATTGACTTCCCTGTCACTTTAACTCAGGGTGAAGGGCCGGGGAACGGGCGTGTGTGGCATGAAGGCCGACCTGATTGCACGACGACACGGCATTGTTGGTTTCTATCTCAGAGGTGATGCTAACCGGCGGTGGCAAGCAATCTGTCCGATGAAAAAGACACCCAGTAGTGACCACAGCAAGCCTAGAATCTGCTGGCGAGACGTACGAAGTGTGCGAAGTAACAACAATGGCCAGAAGGATGATCGAGGACGGAAAATATTGGTATTTAACCAAATTGGTGGTACACCTGGATAAGGTGAAATAAGTATTGGCAGAAGACGCCTCCAGAGCGCCAGATTGAAAGAAGGTCACCGACAATTTGTGTGAGGCTGTGGAGACAGACGCCACCGCCGGAAGTCCCACTTTGTCGCTGTAAGCCTTTGTTGATACAAACCGTAGGTAGCTGAAGTTGGGGTACGGAGTCAGCTACGGTTGCGTTCATCAAGCTGTAATTCAGGCCGGTAGAGTGATGAATTATCCATGAAATGTGACTAGGGAACTTGCTGGAATACAAACGGTCGAACAAGATAGACCGGGAAAAGACGTAAGGCTCTCGCGGGAAAACATGGCCGAGTTCTTCCGCTTCCTGACGTCGAGAAGGTTGCTTGAGGCGCTCGGATTAAAAAAACCATAACCAAGGATACCGGAATGGAGCGCTGGGTATGGCTCTGAGTGTGACTGAAAGTAGCGTGTACTTGGTATTATTAGTCGATAGACTGCGGCAAGGGAATATGTACGTGCTTGAAGTCACCAAAGACGACTTTCTTATCGTGTACGAGAGCTGTGCAAAGATGGTTCTGAGTGACCTGAATATTCAAGACATCCGGTTGATCCTTAATGTGATCAAGGATCCACGCCTGAAGTTCGACCAGGAAGTCGCAGATGATAATCCTAAGCGTGTCTTCTACACGGTGAAGGAGATGGTGCGTCGAGAGACGCAAAAGAGGGAGAGGCATTGAAATCACGAGGAGGAGATGGCAGAAGTCGGATAGATGTTAGTCGTACATCAGTAATGAAGCCGATAAACCATGTTCTTAGATAATCCGGGAAACGGAGGCTAGGAATGGCGAAGAAGGTTATAACTATACCGACAGATGTTACAATGCCAACGACTACACAGGTCGAGGTGATGAAAGTAGTTGGGTTTTTCCAACCGTGAGAAGTGAATATGAACGTATATCTTTGAACGTTTCACAACAGCAGATGATACTAAAGACACTTCATTTATCAAACAATCGTTATGGTGCAACCACTGGGTGTTAAGTATACTGCAGCAAATAATGTTGAATATCCGCAACATCCTATTAGCGCCAAAAAGATAGAGCGAGGTCCGTCACAAAATGCATTGGGTATACAAAACCGCCCCCAGTTGACGCCACCACACAATAGAGTTGAAAATTTGGGCAGATAAATTTACCAGACGGACTGGGATAAGTCACATATCTAGGAGACGTGTTCAGCCGATTTCATCAAGCCACAGCTGTAAACGCACGGATCGTCTGTAGTATAGTGCAGGTATTTTGAACGTACGGTGAGCTCATTATGTGGGAGGACGCGACACCTAACTTCCGCTATGGTGGGTTGTACGTACTTTTTAGTGACCGATCTCGACACTATATAAACTGTCTAACGCGACTCCACCGCAGTGCCCAACAAAGAATGAGATGGTCGCGAAATGTCCAAGTCTTAACGGGTAAGTTGATTAATTTTATGGTTCAGCGCATTCAGAATGATAACCCCATAAAATGACCACTCATAAGAAATTGCACACAGGGCACCAGAAGGTGAGAGTCCAAGATAGGTGGTCGTAAGTGTCGTTTTTGAGTAAACGGAGAATCTGAGCCGACAGTCGACCTGCAGCTAGAGACCGTTTTGCATGAAGATAATAATTATTTGCTCCAAAAAATTAAGGCAGAGAGTCTTTGTCAGATAGCTGGGAAAACGATCAGAAATATTCAAGCGAATAAGCACTGTTTGTAGTGCAGATGAGCCGCGGACCAGGGGGCATCCGTAAGACGGTTACACGAGTCGGCTCAAAAACATTTTTTTTGCCAGTACGGTGATGTAGTGTGGACATCTTACAATAAGAATATTATACATTGAGCAGCAACGAGTAGGAGCCAAGCCGTAGACGCTCAATCCAGAAAATACCTAAATGAATTTGAATATTGTGTAATATTGGTCCGCGCGGAATTATAAAAAAGAGAGTATTTAACCCCGCACATTTATGTATAAGCAGATTTGAGAAAAGCGTAAAGAAAGGCTTAAAAATAGCAAGGAAAATTCGAGTGACCGACACTGGACCCATGGCATCGCAGAGAGCGCCGCTGGAGCGCGTCACGAAAGCATCAAGTCTCAGGGGAGACAAGACCACTCAGTGACGCCGAGAGATCGATCTCCTCCTCGGTGACGGGTCCTGTGAATGCGTGGTCACTTGAGATAAGTTTTCTGAACAAGAAAGACTTGCATAACCATCAAACCTGATCAACGACATCAGGAGGAGCTCGAGTCACCGCTGAAGTAGACTAAAGGAGGGTTAAACGATATTCAGTAGGGTAACGACGCTTCGAAAAGAAATGCGCTAAATTCCCCGGAGAGTACATCGATGTTCCCTGAAAATAATATAAATATAGAAATGTAGTAATTGATGACATAGAGGGTCTTGATTATACTCTCTTAAGACGAATCACAACAGCCTCATTTACCGTATCCCAACCATCAGTGGTTAGCAATGTGCGAAAGAAGAAGAGACTAGGCGAGAAAGGAAAAGGTGGATATTAGACACATTCAGCCGGATCTCAGCAGCGATAATAAGAATTTGAAAGTAATTTACAAACACCGGCGCTCTAACAAGATTGTGGAACAAGCCGGTGCAGTCGTCAGCGAAGGCAAAAAGGTGGTGAAGATGAAAATCGTCAGGAGCCGGTAGCTTAATATGACCCGTAGAGGCGCAAGAAAATAAATCAGAGGCTTGGTAAAGCGCCGAAATAGTGCTAGGGACAAGAAATATGTAACGGGGCAGCCCGTTACATGGAAATTGTCATTTGAGAGATAATGACAATAAAGAATATTACGTTGAATATTCTTTTAACAATATCACCAATAGTGGTGCATTGATGGGTCGACCAAAGAGTCTGCTCATTGGTTGATATCTTGACGATATCAACCCACCAATCGCCACAAGACGCGCGCAATGAGTGGTGAGTAGACGTCTCCATACGTTCAGTTAGATTAGTAAAATTAAGTTAAGTCAAACAGAGAGACAGTGGTTATAGACTTAGTTATATTTTATATCAGTTATACTTTTCCCTAAGACAGTGTTGCCTCTGTCTTACCTACCGCTTCCTCAGTTGCCTCCTGTACGCTTCTCGGTGCTCGATACCCTTGCGTTAAGTTCACGCAAGGGTGTGCCCCGTGGCACTTGGTAGCACTATGTAGTCCTTTCAGCGACCGCCTCCACATTATCCACTATGAACATGTTGGATGATGAGGAGACCTTCTTAGCCACGCGTGAGGGGTTTAACCATCTGAGTGACATCGAATGGAGTGCGGTAGAACGCACGAGTTCTCTCCGTAGGCGAGTTCGCTATTAGCGCAATGTTGGAGTCTCTCAACAGAGACCAACAACATGACGCTATAGCCAAGTTCATTCAAAATGAACTTGCCATCGAGAGGGAAATAGTAGCCTTTCTTCACCAGCAAGGCTCTCAACAGGCCGAGTAGTTGAGAAAATTCGGTGCCCAACAGACAGAGCTGTTGAGACAGCAGCAATTCCATGCTGCTGTGGGCGGGACGGCGCATGCGTGTCGTCGCGAAGTCATGGAAGTTGACATCTCCCAGTACAGACGAGTCCCGGAAGACTCCCTGTTACTGTGGTTTGTCGACCTCGACAGACCCTTAAGGGCTCGTCGCGTCGAAATTGAGCAAATGAAACTCACATTTGCTCAAACCCACTTGGCAGGGCGTGCCAAAACTTGGTCCCTGGGGCTCGAAAGTAGCGACCCACATGTGTTAAGGTCGCTAGATGACTTCAAGGCCCGGATCAGACAAACGTTTGAGCCGCGGCGGGCTGAGTTCAGAGCTCGTTCAGAGCCTTCGAAACTCAAGCAGGGTAAGGGTGATGTTCACGCTTACGCCCGACATATACGACTCCTCGCGAGTAGTATAACTTCTAACCCATTCCATAAAATAACGTTGATTACGGTGTTCATGCAAGGGCTCGCAGATGGGCCCGTCAGGAGCCACCTGTTCCGCCTTGAGCTGAATACGCTTGAAGAAGCGATATCAGCCGCGGAACAGGAAGACTTTAGCATTAGACCGGCTCATGCTAGCTCAAACTCTTATCGTACACCGAGACGACAAGAGATCGGAGGTCCAGAACCAATGGACCTCTGCTATGTTGAGATCGAGAGACCTAGCTTTTCAAACAACAAGCGATTGCAGAGGTGCAATCGCTGTCAGAAGTTAGGGCACTACGCATACAAGTGTAGTGCTCCACGCCCAGTACCAAACAGTACTGAGCGAAATGGACGACCATTCGCCAGAAAGGGCAATGGGCGTGGGTCCAGCGCTGTTGCGAAGCCGCAACAGCGAGACGGACCATAAAAAAATGGTCGGGGTCAGTAGGGGCGGAGCGCCCTATTGATCCAGCAACCTCAAGAGAATTTGCAAATCTCTTGACGAAAGTTGCTCCAGATACACAATCATTGTGTGTCCCTGCACCTGGTGATGACATTTCGCTCACCACCTTGAATTTGGAAGCGACAAATGATTTGTCGCTTCGTGCCCTAGTAGACTGTGGGGCGTCGAACAACTTTGTTCGTCGCCAGTCACTAGAGGGTCGTAGGCTCAAGTTTGTTGAGCGCGACATTCATCTCACGAGGATGACGGTGCGCCTTGCAACAGGTGCATCGATTACCGTTGAGGAACGTGTAGTAGGAATCCACTACACGTTAGAGGGCGAACAGTACGATGATGACTTCATCGTACTGGAACTGGATGACAAATTTGATGTCATCCTGGGATTACCTTGGCTCAGAAATTACGAGCCAAGGGTGAGCTCGCAGCATCGATCCGTAAAGATGCCTGCCGCTTGTTCATCAGATGGCCATCTGATGAACGCCACGGAGCGTCCACAAGCGTGTGGATGTTCTGCGAGTGAGTGCGATGGCCTCACTTGCGGTTCGGTCGTTCGCACGACCGCACAAGATCACAGTGTAGTTGATCACTACACTGTGGAGCAAGCTCCCGGTGGCTGTACAGGAGTACAGGCGGCTCCGAAGGTCCACCACTCGAAGAAGTCGAGTGGACCGGGACATGGATGCATGCCTAGCGGGCAGCATCTTAGACAGAAGAAACCTGTTGCCTTCAATGGGCAACATGGGCATCCTAGGTCGACTGGAGGGTCGACCGTAGAGGATCAGTACCTGACTGTGGTTGCACAGCCACAGTAAGAAGACGTCGAGGGAATAAGTCCCCACGTACTTGACAAAAGAAATTCCTCAAGAGTCACCTGCTGAGGGATCAGGCCCTCAGCAACATGTGGAAGAAAGTTTCCAGGAAGAAACCGAGACGTTAAACGTCTTGGTCAATGACGGATCAAGTGTAGGCGCTTATACACTTGATCTGATTGTGCCTCCGAAGTTAACTTCGGAGATAACTCAGTTGCCAACGCTAGAAACGAAACGGTTCTTGGGTGATCTGCGTAGTGGCAAAGTCGAGCAGACCTGCATACTCGTCACAGAGGATGAGTACGTGGCCGATATTCGGTCGGCAACAGTATTTACTGAGAACGAACGGGTTCTCAGCAGCTCATCGATGGACTAAAAGTGTCCTCAATGAGAAGACTCGGATTGAGCGATACACGTCTCATTCCTCGGATTCACTTCAGGCAAATCTTTTGTATAAGGATTTGATCGAATTCAGGGATGTGTTTCCTGAATCTGTAACTTGTGAGTTTCCTAAGGAAAAAGGCACTCGACACGAGATCGAGCTCAAACCGGGCTCGAAGTACTGTGTCATGAAGCAGTGGCCACTGCCTCATGCACAAGTACTAGCGATCGACAAGTTCTTTGCCGATCGCTTAGCAGCGGGCCATGTGAGGGGATGTTGATTCCCTCACAGCTCTCCGACCTTCTGTGTGCGAAAGGCCACAGGAGGGTGGCGTATAGTGCACGCATTCATCAAATTGAATGCTGCAACGGTACCGGCTCAGACGCTGATAGCTAGGAAGGACGTAATCATAGATGGTATGTCAAAGGGTACCATCTTTTCGTCCATGGATCTGATAAATGGAATCTATCAGATCCTTATGCGTGAACGGGACAACTCGTACACAGCAGTGAGCACCCCCAGCGGTATGCTGTGGGAGTGGCTGGTGATGCCACAGGTGCTGAGCAATGATCCTGCAACGTTCAACAGATATGTTACAAATCTGTTGAGACCGGTGCGAGACTTCGCACCGAGTTACTTCGACGATGTGCTCGTCCATAGTCGAGCTATGTACGGAAAGACGGACGTTGCAGTTCATAGAACGCACGTTTGTCGGGTTCTTCAACTTATGCGCAAGTATAAGTTGTACGCAAACCTCAAGAAGTGTATATTCGCGGCTAGCGAAATACCACTTCTTGGTGCATCGTGGGTATACACGGCGTACGCCCTGATCCCGAAAAGATCAAGGCGATCACCGACTGGCCAGTTCCAGTCGATTGTAAGGGACTAAGGAATTGCCTTGGACAAGCGGCGTACTTGCACAAGTACTCGCGCAACTACGTCGAAATGACGGTACATCTTTCTTGTTAACTAAAGAAAAATGTCAAGCGGTCATGGAACGCTGAGTGCCAGCGTTTCTTTTAAGGTATCAAGCGGAGCTTGATGCAGTCGCCGATCTTGGCGATTGCAGACCAGGACAGACCATTTCATGTGGTCTGTGACGCCAGCGATTTTGCGATCGGCTGTGCGTAAATGCAATTTGATGCAAATGGCGCAGAGCGCGTCATCTGTTATCAGTCGCGTCAGCTGCAGGCAGCTGAGCACAATTACCCATCGCATGACAAGAAACTCCTTGCCATGAAGTACGCACTGGCTAAGTTTCGCGTCTATCTCCTCGGAGATAGACCGTTTGTTGTCTACACGGACCATGCGTCACTACGCACGGCCGTAAACAGCCCACATCTCTCGCAAAGGATGGCGAGGTGGCTGTCTTTCTTCGCGAAGTATAGCTTCTCCGTGGAGTATAAACCAGGACGACTCAATGTCGTCGCTGATGCGCTTTCGCGCCGGCCCGATTTCGAGCCGGACGCCCATCTCAAAAGTGAGGACAATCCCACTGTTGCGACACTGTCAGTCAGTGTCCCGTCGTCAAGCTTACTTGACGACATACGAAAGGCATCCGCAAAAGATTAGGATCTTCTGCGATTATTGGAGCATCTGTTGAATCCATCCAGTAAATCATTGAAGAAATTACCGGCTTTTTACCGATCCTCCTCGGATCGGTATACGACACGCAACGGGTTGCCGGCGATACGCCTCGTGTCGTCGTCCCTGCTCATGATGATTTGCATGTACGCATTATGTACGAGTGTCACGATTCCCCAACAAGCGGCCATCGTGGTAGAGAAAAGACTTACCTCACGGTAAGTCGCGACTTTTACTAGCCCCGCCAGTATCAGTTTGTTCGCAAGTACATACGTGCTTGCGAGGTTTGTTAACGGGTGAAGCCTAGTCCTTCATACCGTGCACCATTGCAGCCTCTGCCTGTTCCGACAGAGTGCTGGCAGTCCGTTTTAATGGACTTCGTCTTCGGTTTTCCCGAAGACGCTCACAAGAATACTGGTATCCTTGTGTTTCTTGACCGATTCAGCAAGATGGTACATCTTGCTACTGTACCCGAGTTGATCAAGGCTCAAGGTTGTGCTCGTGTCTTTCTCGACACGGTCTTCCGACTCCACGGGTTACCCCGTGAACTCGTATCCGACCGTGACCCTCGATTCGCGGCGGCATTTTGGCAAACCGTGTTCCGTACTCTCGGAACACGATTGAAGATGTCCACTTCTGACCATCGCGAATCGGATGGTCAGACGGAACGTGCGAACCGTGTCCTCGAAGAGATCCTTCAAGGATATGTCTTGTTTTCGAGTTTGAGCGAATTCCTACCCATGGTGAAATTCGCCATCAATAATTCGGTGCATGCCTCTACAAAGCACACACCGTATTACGTGAATGGCCTACGCCATCCACGCGTGCCCGCCCTTATATAGTGTGACTATTGGATAAGGGAAGGAGGGACTCGCTCGAGCAAAAACCGTTTTGGCTCTTGCTCATCACGTGTCGACGTTAACGTCGTCACGTATGATGCCGATGTCGATCAGGTCGACATCGATGAAGAAGATCACCTCAATAATAGCGATAATGCTATTATTGACTCGTATGATGATGAAAATGCTGGTATATTCAGCATCGTCAACGAATATTCCAGCGAGGAAGAAGATAACCTCGCTGAAGAAGAGAGCAATCTCTTAGCAGTGCGCACAAAGCGCACTGAAAGACAAAACAAAGAGTTAGTAGAGAACTTTCTGCTGACTCGAGAGGCGGTAGTCCGTTTTGTTCAGGACTCCATCGCAAATGCGGTGGATCGTCAGAAACAAAACGCAGACAAGAATGGAAGAGCGAATGTTCTTTCCTTTAAAGTTAATGACCTAGTACTACTGTCTACGGTAAACCTACCTGGACATGCAGTCACTAGTGTCGGCAGTAATTTAATACTGCCGAAATAAATTGGTCCATTTCGTGTGTTGCACCGCAAAGGCAATGCGTACACGATCAAATTGCCACGTAAGATGCGCACGCATCCTACGTTTTACGTGGGGAGGCTCAGGCCGTATTGTCAGTACGAATCTTCTTCTTCCGATGAAGATAGACCCCACGTTCAAGAACCTCCACTTGATTCTTGCGTTCGCGCTCCAGACGATTCGTCTGGTCGCGTAAATGACAGACCTCAGACCTCAAACGAGAGATCTCTCCGCGTGCTGTCGCCAGCTCGCGAACGAGGGAGCTGACGTCGCCCTCGACCTGCAGCTGCGATACCGCATACTCAGCGCGGTGCTTCTCATGCTCCGTCTCGTGTTCCTTGCGGTACTTCCGCAAGGAATTAGACAGGTCGAAACGCCTGTTCCTCTCGTGCGTCAAATCATCGCGCAATTCGTCGATTGCGGACTCATCTCGTAAGGGTCGAGATGCTGGACCTGGGGCTTTCGAGGAGGGCTTTCCTCCTTCACCACATCCTTTGGTGGACTCGCACGGTGGTCAACGCTTTCTAGTGGAGCGTATTTTAAATCACCGTGACGATTCAGGATCAAGGACGAGCTACCTTGTCCAGTGACGGGGGTATCCATCTTTTTGGAACAGCTGGGAGCCCCGCTTCCAGCTGGTGAGGGATGTGCCTGGTCTCGTCCACCAGTATGACGAGACTCATCCGATTCGTCCTGGGGCCCATCGGTAAACGAGCGCTTTTGGTGCTTGTAGAGGGATTGCAAGTTTGCAATCGCGTCCCGCATCTCACTCGAGATGTGTGCCCTTCTCCAGGGCGAACTTAGGGAGTACACATCCCTAGGTGCACGCTGGAATTTGTCAACACAACTCGCACAAGGGTCTCCCCATGTGAGGCAAGGAATGTCTGCCTCACTCGAAAAACAGCGCAACCGGTACCTTGCACCGGTTAATGTTCGCTTTTTGGACTTGAGGCGTACCGCCTAAAGATTCTTAAGCTACCCTTCTCGTCCAAAATTCTTTACGTTTTGGACGAACGCGTTCCACGCAGCCAAAAGCGAGGCTTTGTCACGCTTTTGGTTTCCGTTACACCATCGATGTCTAAGAAAGACATCGAGATACAAATCTTCTTCAGAGCGAAAGTTCTTTGCGCTGGAACTGAAGCCGTAAAGCTCATACGCATCGAATAGGGTATTCGATGGTGTTGGCTTGTCTCGTGAGACAAGCCATTTATGAGCCGTTCAGGCAAACGCCACGGCTTCAGCTCATCACGCTTCACAGTGGTATTCCGTGTCAGTACCACGGTTGTCAGTATGACGATGGCTTGCACCATCGTCAAGTCGCTCGTGCGAAGAAGCACGAGTTGATCGCGGTGATGAGCAATCATACTCATCATCCGACTCATCATCACTGCCGAACAGACTGTTACGCATGTACGAGTCCGTATGCCCGGCAGTGTCGTGGATGAATGAGGCACCGCAGGTAAACGCTATGCCTCCAAAGGCTTACCGAGTCAGACACGTTTGACATGCCAGAATAGATGACCTCTATGTCAGGGTCATCATGCGTACGCGGTGTGATACCGCGTGCACCTGCAGCACCTGTTGCTGCAGGCGGAGAAGGAGCAGCAGACGGCGAATTGTCTGCCGCAGAGGCTGGCACAGCAGCGCGCTGTGCGTATCTTGAGTCACCCCACATAGACATGTTAATTACGCAAGGTCGGGTGGAAAGTGAATGGAACGGACCCAACAAGTGCTCCCTGTCCAAATGGTGCCCAACGGGTGGCCGCCATATTTTTGATAGTCACACGGTGAATATCAGTTAAGGGGGGGGTGATATAACAGGGCAGCCCGTTACATGAAAATTGTCATTTGAGAGATAATGACAATAAAGAATATTACGTTGAATATTCTTTTAACAATATCACCAATAGTGGTGACATTGATGGGTCGACCAAAGAGTTCTGCTCATTGGTTGATATCTTGACGATATCAACCCACCAATCGCCGCAAGACGCGCGCAATGAGTGGTGAGTAGACGTCTCCATACGTTCAGTTAGATTAGTAAAATTAAGTTAAGTCGAACAGAGAGACAGTAGTTATAGACTTAGTTATATTTTATATCAGTTATACTTTTCCCTAAGACAGTGTTGCCTCTGTATTACCTACCGCTTCCTCAGTTGCCTCCTGTACGCTTCTCGGTGCTCGATACCCTTGCGTTACGTTCACGCAAGGGTGTGCCCCATTACAGAATCACTATGTCGGAACGAACCCAACTCAAGAACTTGCTGGGGAATCGTCAGCAAGAACTCTTACCAGTTTTCGATCAAATGGAAGCGACGTAGTCGCAGAAGATAAACTCGAAGCTTTGATGGTGAAAAAATATAGTCATAGAGCCCCACAAAGCTCTATCGAAAGACTTGAATTTTTTTAAAAGTACAGCGCTCACAGACTACCGCCCGATACGCATTGCAAGCGACTAAAGATGGTCGAAACAAAGAAGAGCATGGCGAATACATCGACCTAGTACAAAGTCATTTTGGCCTGAATAGAGAAGTGCCAGAAGGATGGAAAGCAGCCGCTACACTCGCACCTTTGACCTAAAATATGCATCGTTGTACAACAACGTGGACGATCTGCCAATGTAAATTACATACCTATCAACACCTTTAAAGAGAAGCGAGATATAAGCTTTGCACTGCGACTTTGACATTTGACCGCGGAAAATATCGTCAGAAAAATCCATATCGAGGACTGGGGCTCACCGACGCGGGTTGAGCTGATGTTACTCATCCAGGAGTCCGTCATCACCGACCGAGAAGCCTTCAGGAGACTTAGCAATGGTCCAAAAGAGTTCTTAATATTTTATGGGCGCGTCTAGTGCCTGGCGTTGGGTCATCATTGGCTGGGAGGTTGTGTACGAGAGCAGACTTTTAATTTCTACCAAAACGTAGATGTCCAGGGTGTGTCAGGGCGTAAGTTCTACTAAGGAGACTAAAATAGCGAGCTATAATTAAGCCGATGCGCCATCTCCGCTTATTTAGAGGTAAAAGTCGTCGGAAGTCGTGACCTCCGGCATCGCAACCCGACGGTCGTTCTATACAAGTGATCGAAAGAAGAACAAAGAGCCGCGTTCACCATCACTGTTGGCGCAATCAAACTTTGCATACTCCCTGATCCACGAGAAAGGGTTATTTAGCGCATATTATATGAGGCCTGCGGCTATAGCTGCTGCGCGGGTATCTAGAATGGAGCAGGCGACGTCGAAAGCCTCGGTACGGCAAAGATCGTAGCGAATGTGGCTATGCGCTCGTCATATTTGCTATGAAGAGAGCTGCATTGCTCGCCTGTAACAATTTACGGTCACCCGCCTTGTGCTAGTCCAAGAGAATGCCACTAATGGATCTTAAAAACCAACAGGGATTGTACAAGAGTGATCAATAATACAATTCAGAAAGTCACAGCGACAAGCTGCACTTTCAACAGCCAGCGCGGACAAATCCTTGTAAGCACTATGACTCACATCAAGGAAATCACGAGATAGAGTTTAATACAAAATGATTATCGTGTACCCATCGCGCGTTTTTACCACATCAGGCACTGCGGAACGACCTGTCAAAGAGACCAGAATATATTAGACAATAGTAGGTCCGGTATTGTTGATTAAGACTGGAGAAAACGAAGCGGTTCATAAAGGTCGTGCGCTAGACACCAAAATATTGAGTTCGAACATCCATGAGCGGAGCTCGAAAGGCCGAGGTATTGCTGGTAAGGCACGTATTCATTAAGGAATGACCTAATCAGAACAATGATGTCCCCAAAGAGAGGTTACTGAATCCATCCATAAAGTTAGTAGTCAGTGAAGCGTAGGCTCGATTGCGCGCCTCAACTGCGACCGGACTGTAGACGACGTGAATGAAGATGGTGCTA
Organism: Hyaloperonospora brassicae; assembly: GCA_947650285.1. Taxonomy (NCBI): domain Eukaryota; phylum Oomycota; class Peronosporomycetes; order Peronosporales; family Peronosporaceae; genus Hyaloperonospora; species Hyaloperonospora brassicae. The sequence goes on from CANTFL010000081.1 coordinate 37,972, forward strand.
GTATCTTGGCGGCACTCGACAATATATATTTTGGCGACAGATCCGCGGCAGTTAATTAGTGGGTGCTATCTACAGCGAAGTAAAACTGGTGACAACTGGAGTGAACAATATATACGCCGTCGAGGCTAGTCAATTCTAAAGCATCACGTTAAGACTAGAAGGCCAGCAATCAAGCTTTGACGGATTTGACGTGGTGAGTAAACATGTATAGCAGCATTAAAAAACATAATTAATTTTGGAAGAGCGATAACGTGATAACTCGTGACGAGTTTGTGAACATACTCCTAGCCGCATTTCCTAGACGACTACGCGCGCCAAACCCGTTAGAATTTCAGGATATATCGCGGAGGGATCAAGTCAACTCATATATGAGGTGGCTGCGGGTGCTTCGAAAATACCTTCAAATCGACAGCCCAAGTGGCGATGGATGCAGAAGATGACGAATTTTAATTGGAAGCGTCCACGGATACGTTATCCTCGGCGATGGTGACAAAAGCTTGTCAGACTTAGCGAAGAGCAGAAGGAAGATAATTGGTTGGAAAAGGCTTCAAATTTTTTTTCAAACGTGACCGAGAAAAGCGCGCCGAGAGTCTCGTTAGACCTGAGAAAAAAGTGCGAGTATTGGTGGCAGTTGATGACCGCATGCTCACGAAAAGCCCGGAACATGACCGAGACGAGGTCGATGGCCGAATCATGAGGGTGGAAGAACAAGTATTAATTCTATACGCGCGTGCCACTGTGCGGGAAGAATTGTCGGGATGGAGATCGGTTTAATGAACTGGCGGGCGGTGACGTATCACCCGGATAGTTCCGAGCGACACGACGGAGGAATCCTGTGTCGTAACCATGTCTCGAAGAAGGATTTGCGCTGTAGCGGCGAAGGAGAGCATTTTAGTCGATGAAGAAAATGAGCGATTTTAAAACGGAGAAGAGTTTTGGTTCGGAAGCATCCTATTTAGACGTCATGGCAGTGATGCGGTACTTCGGCTCAAAAATACTTAAACCTTTCACGGAAGACTTCTCTGCGCGGCGGCGATATTTCGAGCGGTTCATCGGATTCGTTGACAGTTAGAGGACAGGGCGGGGTAGATTTCACAAACGATGCTGGGGTAAAGAAACTAAACCCAGTGGATCAGTGAATCGTCCCCATAGGTAATCAAATCCGCATTGCCGTCAGTAGGCTCTTCGAAGTCCTGTTCTCTAAATGCAAGCTCGTTAGACGTTGTCTTAACAAGAAATCAAATCCGAGGTATCCATCAGCAGGCGTCGATGATTTAGGCTTGATCACGGACTCCGGGAACGCAGAAGACGCGCTTAAACATAGAGCGTGGCAAAACACTTAAAATGAAGTCTGGGAAGGAGTTGCGGTAGACGCAAAATCCAAAATCATAAAGCCTTTCGAAATCGACGACGCAGGACGAGGCAACAGCCGTATTGTGTAAAAAAACGCAACGAATACAAACGGTTCGATGCAAAGAAGAAGGCGACGTAGACGGGGGGGCACCGGGGACGTCGGAATGCGACATGTAGCGGTAGCGGCAAGTTGTACCAAAATTTATGGCGGAACAAACCAGTTGAGCGAGCATATCTTGTAATGGACAAAGATTAGAGAACTAGTACCTTAAACAGTTTATACGGAGAGGCAAACCGTCGGACTTTAGCACCGCAGAAGTGTCAGACTGCAAAAACCAGACCGTCCGGTCGCGCGATGTCAGAGACCTAGCTTAATTTGATGGCGCAACAATAGGTTTCAGGCAGATACAGTCGAAATAGTAGAAAATCGCGTCTTACTCGGTTTTTAATAAGATGCAAGGCATAAAAACGTAGTAGTAACGCTGGGGGCGCTGTAAAATTGATCGTCAATTTTTGTCTTAGGCGCGGCACAGCCGTGCCTCCGATCTTGATCGAGAGATCACGATTTACGTAAAGCGAATGCTGCGGCCACGGTCGCAAACAAAGTCGCTGAGCGAGTTTAACGCATAGGTTTAGGTCGACGGATGCTTCTTGTGGTTGATGGCGCGGAGAAAGACGTCGATGCCGAACTTACCAGCAATGCGGTCGAACGGTAGAAATAGTTTTACCTTGTCGTCCGTTGGGACATGAAGGCGCTGCGTTTCACGAAGCACCAGCGTGCGAAGCTCATCCACAGAGGCAGTGTGAGTCTGCGCTTCCTCAATGTATGTGAAGAAACGATCTGTTGCTAAGTGGCGGGATGGATGACCAATGTTATCGCGGTACAATTATCGGGGGATAATATCCGGCATAGGACGGAGACGCAAAAGAGCGAATATAGGAAACGAGTGGTCGGAGGCAGAAGAAAGTAGACGCGCGAGCAAGACCGGGGAGGCGGGGAATATACAGAGAAGAAAGGGAAATGCAACCGAGCCTGTACATGATGACAACTGGATTTTGAACTGTAAAAAGGGTGTATACCTAAAAATACAGGAGGTCTCGGAATATGTGTTACTTGCGGATGGCCGGTGAATAAAGAAGGAGATGGCAAGTTTATAAACAATGTTTATATTATACTCGATTAAGTAGAAATCAACAGCTTTAGCGCTCTGTCGGTAGCAATCGTAGCAAATCACAGAGTGTGACAGGCACAAAGAGAAGAGGAGCAAGTTGTTGGTGTGTGGAAAATTCCAAAGCGATATTCGTTATCGATGTCAGTCATTCGTAACATGCAATAACGTGCTTGTAGTACGAGGAGGAACGTTTTTACGAAACCCCCCTTAACCGTTTTGACTCTTGCCCAGCCCATCAATCCCAATCAATAATTCAATTGACAGGTCGCACAGTTTTCGGAGCCGCCAATCATTACCGGTCTCTTCGTTCAATAATACGCAATTAGACTATAACGTGAGTTTCTCTCGTCCAAAATATCTTCAGATCATCGCTCATACTCGCCCGGAACTCACACTCATGTCTTTCCGCTTCGCTAACTCGTCACATCAAGTACATCTTTAACATGTCTATCACCAAGTCGCTATCTCAGCTTTTTGAAACGTTTCAGTCCGAGAGCCTTTGTAAAGTTGTCGGCAATGTTATCTTCAGTAAAAATTTATTGATCGTTAAATTTCCGCACTCAATTTTTCTGCAATCTTGTTACTGTTCTTTGCGTACCGTATCGACCCGTCATAATTATTGACACTTGAGCAGATCGTAAGTGTGATCTGTTATCCATGCGTAAGCCTCCTGACTGCTGACTTAAGTTTAGATCGTTGACCAGTTTTCGAGCCCAGACGAATCGTTCGACGGACAAACTAGCTGCAAGCAACTTTGACTTGCACGCATCGTTCGTTACCGCTTTTTATGTCTCAATCTTGAATTGAAACTTTAATCGCATAAGTAAAGCACAAAACTAGTCACAGACCGAGTGGTCTTTGGACAATTTGCATGGTCTGCATTACTATATGCCCCCACGATCAAATTTTTTCTTGGTGAAGCTTCCTCGCGCAAATAACACAAGCCAAATAAATGGATCAGTGCATGTACGCGCAATGAACTCTCATACGACGGAGTGATACGTCTGCCGTTAGATGACGTAGAATATGGTATGCGAGGTATGACCTCTCCGATGAGTCACGGAAGAATGGAATAGAAAAAGTGGGTCCCCTCATTTAGGCCGCCAACTATGACCCCGAGAAGGATCTGGTTGGATTGTGAATTAGAGCGGCTACAGTTTATTAAGAACAGCGACCATTACTGGCTGCAATCATCGGAGACATTTTTGTGGATGATGCTTTCACGCTGTTGAACCTCAATACCGATGCAAGTCCGTTGATGCAAGGACACAAGCGTTTAGTACATCTCAAATTATAATTAATAAGTACATGGCTAAATACAATGTTTCCCGCAGTATGAATATACCTAGAGAGATCTTTACTCAGCGGTTCACCTGCTTCGGCTGTATATCAGCAAAGTATAAACGAATTTCATACAAGGCAAGCACACAGAAAAAGCGTACAAAATTGAACAACGAAAGAATCACGTCCGATGTCTGTGATATGGGTAAAAACTTACACGGATTTATAGATAATCGAAGCTTTTAGCTGATCCACGATGAAGGCTCACGATTCAAGTGGTGTTGTCCGAAAAAGCTAAAAAGATAATCGAGCAGTGACATTATTCGACTGGTGACTGAATTGCTTGCACAAGGACATCATGTTGAAAGATTCACCAGCGATGGTTGTGGTGAGTTTGTTAATTCTGAACTCAAAGCGTTTCTTGCGGCGAAAGGCGTCCGATTTATACCCACGCATTGATACACACCTGAAGAGAATGTGCTGGTAGAAATACTCAACGGTGTATTGGTGAATAAGATGCGCATGACGATGCAATCTGCGGATCTCCCTACACGTATGTGCTCGGAAGTGCTTCCGTACATTGTAGACATTGACAGCATGAGCGCATCGAGAGCCTTAAAGAAAAACCCCGTTCGAAATAATTGATAGGCCGAAAACCTGATGTGGGCAAGATCAAGGTATGTGGATCAGTGGGATTCGTTCATGTGCCAAAGGGGAGAAGAAAAACGAAGCTAAATGTGAAGGCTGATCCAGCATTGGTTCTTGGATTTGCATAAGTGTCTACCGGGTATCGGCTCCTCCATCTTAATGCTGGCGGTATAGTGAAGGCTCGAGACATACACTTACGGGAGAACATAACAGTGAGCAAGAAGTATTTAACAGAAATGCTTTATCTCAACATGAAATGTACGACAAAATTCCGTTGGTACCTCTGCCAGTGGAAAATGTGGCGAAAAAGGTGTACGTAGTGGTGCAGCACAAAGGGTGGAAACAAACGTACCTAGAGTAGTTACTGCAGGACACAGGAAACGAGCGTCTGTCAATGGCGCGTATGTTTAAAGGAGAGAGGTATCGTCGAGTAGTGACGAGTCGAAAGTGGACGAACAAGAATATTCATTACATCACTTGCGAGCGGCGGATCAAGGAGCAGCTGTAACTAAATTATTTCGGTCGGTATCGAAATTTTTTAATGCGCCAGCTCGAGCCCAAGCACGCACAAGAACAGCGTCGTCTAAACAACAGCTATCATCAACTACAACTTCACAAACGCCTAAAAGGCGGTCGACGCGTGACACACTGTTAAATGTCAGGTTAAGTGGTTATCGGCTGATGGTAAAGGATGTAATGGATGAAGAACCAATCGCAGTGAAAGAGGCCTTGAGATGTCCTTAAACGCAATAGTAAGGTGGCTATGCAGTCAGAATTAAAACCTTATAGCTGAATGGAACTTGGATCCTTGTAAATTGCCCAAAATTAAACCAGGGCACACCAGCTAAAATTATCACGGTCTGTTGGGTGCTACGTATTTGACCAGATGAGAACGACGAGATCTTGCACTACGAGGCAAGACTTGAAATTCACGGTTTTATACAGCGTTCTGGGTTGAAATACGATATGACTAGTGCGCCCATTGTGCGTATACCAGCTATTATCTTGATGATGCTGATCGCAATGTTCTCAGCACTCGAAACCAGGCACGTTGATAATAAATCAGCGTTTCTCAATAGCTTGCTGATTGGGGTGACGACACATATGGCACAACCAAAGTACTTCGATGACGGTACTGAACGCGTTTTTCGATAAAAGAAAAGCCTATATGGTCTGAAGCAGGTGGCAAAGCTGTGGTATCAACCTTTGCACGCTCACTTGATGAAACAAGGGTTCCAACAGTGCGATTTTCAATGTGGAATTGAATGATCACCATGTCGATGAGCAAATTATTCTTGTCACTGTGTATGTTGATAACATGCTAATTATAGGAAATCCGAGTGACATCTATAAAACTATCGCCGTCTTGCGTAAAATATTTGTACTGAAGGATATGGTTCGCGTTTCATACCTTCTTGGAATGGAGGTTTACTACAAGCCTAGCGTGATATTACGTCTCTTTCAAAACAGCTTACATCGATAATATGCTGCATCAATTTTAAATGGGTAAAGCCAAGATTGGGCGATAACCACAAATGCAAAATGAAAGGATGATGGTCAAGGGGACAGGCAGTAACAAAAGCAACGACTCGAATGTTCCATATTGGTAATTGATTGGTGAGCTGCATTATCTGGTGACATGCACGCAACTTGATATCGCGATATCAGTCCGAAGTCTCTGTCAACACATAGGTGCTTACACAACGGAAAATACGCCAGAGAAATGCGTGTGTAACGCTATTTCAAACAAACAAGAACATTCGGCTTGTGTGCTGTATTTGCGCGAGGATATTGTCCCAAGAAATAAGATAATGGTGGGGCATACAGCGATGCAGATTGTGTAAATTGTTTATATACCACTCGATCTGTGACTGATTTTGTGCCCCATATTACTTGGAACCCATTCATTTCCAGTCTTTTTGTTTAATACCACACCGTTAGACTATAATGGGAGCTTTCCTTGTCCAATATTATTTGATTAAATCACTCATACGAATTTAAACAAGAGAGCCTAAAATAGGGTAAGGAGAATGTAGAAATAAATCAGCCAATAAAAAAAGCGCAGGTGCGAGTGGACGATAGGCTCCTGATCGAGTTGAGGACAGCCAACTATCCTAGATAGCGAAAGGGTCCATAGCAATATGTATCTGACCATTTGCCAGAATGCCAAGTAAACAATAATTGCCTTCCGTAGACGTGGCCGCCGTCAAGAGACGAAGTCTTTCAAGTCTCAGAGCGATCAAATTTCTAAAGCAGTGCGGGATTCAGCGCAGCCGGGTACGCACCCTGTGCGTGATCTAGAGACAGCGACAAACAACATACAGTTATGAGAAGCCGCAATGGGTACCTTGATACGTGCGGTCCAGAGGAGAGGTCTGTACACCTAAAATAGACGAAGAAGTCAATGCTTGCTATAGTCTGCAATGAGCAGCATTTATGAAGCACTTCCAGAACTAGACGAAGATGAGCGTCTGTAGCAGCATCGCTGTAGTCACGTGGACACGCCCGTCGTCAAAAAAGGCTGCTATCAAGACGAAGAAGAAGAGGAATAAGGCGCAAGTCTATAATACATCATCATTTGGAACGACGTAGGCAGTTACGGCGATGAGGAGCTATGCGGGATGGTTGACCTTACTCAAGCCACGGAAGATGACGAAAAGGCGGCCATGGGGAATCTTTCATGGCTCCTCAAGAACTTGCCTCAATGGAAGCCGGTCTTGTGCATCACCGAAGTGTATTGAGTGACAAAGATACTGATCTCTAAGCGTATCTGTTACGGTTCGGGCTCAACACCTTTAAACGTGAGACACGTCCGTCGGCAGGACAAAGAGCCAGAGGGAGAAATGCATTTGCCTCGAGACGTGCGAGCTCACTGAATTCTCGAATGTATACGAGAGGTATGTATATAAATAAAGGTCGTGTTACTGGGGCGAAAGGGTGCTTAAACAGATTCCAGACTTGACGCCTGCAGCTGAGAGTCACGCGACAAGGAATAGGCGTTTATGCCGCTAGGTCCAATCGACTAGGGGACCGTGTTGTACCGTATTGGGGTACCAACGTACTGACCCCGCAGCTGGACGCAGACTACACAACAAGTTGAACGCGAAGGACACCAGATACAACAGGTGTAAGTGAGCTCAGAGTAGGGGCTCGAAAAACCGATTCATCGCACATGTCTGTTATTTGAACACAAAATACATAGAAGTACGGTGACATTGCAGGGTCGTCGTATCAATCGTGTTTTAAAAGTCTGGCAAGATAATGACCGTGGACAACACCGGTCGCACTGGCGGTACAATTGCGAATCCACTGCTAGTGCCCGGCCCAATAGGAGTATAATTACCTTGACATTTACCTTCTGGACATCAAGCAGGAAACGCAGAATACCGGTAAAAAGAGGGAAGCATTGGCAGAAGAATAGTAGGCAGATCGCACAAACCTCGATGAAATCCAGAGAGTCATAGAGGAAGCGCCTACCATTAGAACGTATTGTTGGTATATATATATAAAGCTTAAATAGACCCACAGAAACGTTGTGATCACCTTAAGCGCTTAATTCAATTATAATTATTAATGCTATGGAGACCCGGGGGCCAAAACTATCATATACAAATATCCGATATAAAAATCTTAATAAAAGCAATGAGCCGATAAGGCACTTGCTAACTATTTTGAGGAATTCCCTTAACAAACAGAGCCTATATGGACCCAGGCTGAAATTGTGGAGACATCGATTACTCCAAACGAAAGTAATACGCGGAACGACGAAGCCCCACATGGCCAAGACTGATGGGGATGAAACGAAAACGGCACCCTCACACCTGCGCGCTAGGGGACAGGCAAAAATGAGCTACTTTTGAGGTGGTAGAGAGGATCAACCCAGCCTATGAAGGTGAAGGCGGAAGTGAGACGAATTTCGGCAAAATGGCACTATGGGAGAGGTAGGGGCCTCCTGATTAATACGATCGTTCCGATGTGACCAGAAAGATTACAAATACTAGCAGCCGACAACGGTGGAAGCTAGAAGCAGTTTGTGGCGGTAATGGAGATGGAGGCTGACCGGAGTAATGTGTAAATACTAAAGTGAAAGATGGTGTGATTAGCAGACATTGCCCATGAGCAACGCAGCTATGGGAAGCAAGAGTGGTTCCTTAGGTAGCCTGATCTATTCGGCCGTTCAAATTAAATGCTTCGTTATATCCAAGGGAAATGCATCCATGAGGTCAAGCAATATCAGACGTACACTAGGCGTGCTTTTGTCGAACCCCAAAAGAATTTTGCTGAAGGCAAAATTTAAGGTCGCCCTATACCTTTATGATTTATGGATTTAATGGAAGCTCCGAAATTCACAGAGCGGCACAATTTGGTTCCTCAAAGTCATGGTGTTCTGTGTAAGGCCAGCGAGCTATATCCGTAAGGATGTAATCATCCGGTGGAGACAGAGATTCGAAAGCCTCCAACAAACAACGGTCTGAAAAGACTAGCCATGAGAAGAGATGTTTAGGGCATTTGAAAGTAACGGTATAGACGGAAAAGGAAGGCGACCGGGGTCCCAGCCCCGGGGGGGTCCCATCCTCGGGGGTTCCCGAGCAAGTATGAGCAAGCTAGGGGGCGGACCTACTATATCCCGAAATCTACAAAGGTCGAATTATGACGGCTGTTTATTATTAGTGAGGAAATAGCACGTCCCCAATAGTCCCTCAAGGCTAAAATGAAACACCATGTAGTATGAGCTCTAACAGACATAAAAGCAGTTCTCGCCTTGTAGCGGTAATTGCGCCAAAGAGGTGCGTCCAGGATTAATGTTGCGACATCTGTATGGCGCGAAGAGTTCCGTAAATGGCGTCAGGTATGATGAATGGCGTAATAAAGGGGTCTAGAGTCACTTAGGGGCGTGGATGAATAATTGTTAAAGGCATGGGTATGTAAATGATGTCGAAGCCAACCCCTGCCTCTCCGAGTACCGACGTGAACAGGGATACGCTCAGAGATTACGGCCAGGAATGCGGGAATATAGATCCTGCAGAGAGGTTCGCATAGCGTCAAGAGCACCGCTGAAGAGTACAAGCAATTTTAATATTATATTACAGGCTGATGCCGCCTAGAAACGTAGACTAATAGAGCCGTTCCTCCGTCATCGACCCCCGCACACTAAAGTCAGTCAAAAGTCAATTATTAGATAAGGTATTAAAAACCGATTGACTCGCACCACCACCAAAAACATCAGACGCGTGAACGCCCTGTATAACAGAGCAACGGCACAACGATGATTCGAAAATAGCACCCTCTATGTAGCGTACGGGCTGGACACGCCAAAGGACGCAGCGCAATACCATAAGGGGGAGAATTCTGACCTACCGGCAAGAGGATAAAATGCAAGGGCTATGTAATACGTATAACAGGATAGTGGGTCCGGATTTTGCGACGGCGGAAACCCCAAGACCCTGATGTTGTTCTTGAACGCAGGACCGCAGGCCGTAAACGGTAAAACAATCGTCTTATCAGCGTTGAGCCTAAGGTTTGCCGCCGCCAAGACGAATTATGTGTTAATCGGACGCGATGCATCGGCGAAATCATCGAAAAAGCCTATGCAGCAATCCGCAAAATCTAGAAGATTATGGCTCTCCGTGTCGGACAGAATAGCATCCCGAGCCCGCCCTTGGTGGCACGGAGATAGTTAAGCATGAGCTCCACATGGCTTTACACGGAGGACAAAGATAGCGGTTAAAAGAGCAATGCCTAGGCAAACACCTCATTAAAGTCGAAAAGAGACTCGACCGCCCATTAAAGAGCACTCTACTCAGAGTTCCCAAATATAATTATTTGACAGACTGCAAAAATATACAGCCAAAATACATATGGCCAAGCACGAAGCTGAGGGCCGGCCGGAGGACTCCGTTTAACGCTTAGGCAAAGTCGAGAGGACCTCCTGCCGTTTGCGACTTCCCGGACGAAAAACAAAGTTTTTGGAGATCCTAGATACACAGGAGAGGGTACCGAATCGAGCAACCGGAGCCCTTTTGTTCGTCGTGATAGAGTAAGGGTATAATTCGCGCTTTTCAATAACCAAAACATTTGGCATTAATTTAGCATCGTTATTGTAGAATTAATGGGGCGATAGTTACATAAATCAATGCATTCATCTTCTTGTAAAGAAGTGTGATTGTGTACCGACGCTGTAACTTGTTTAGCGGTCATCATGAAGCTTATAAGAGTAGTCGAGCTCAAAAGTGCGACTCGACTTGTGAGTCAAAAGCTATAGTATTCTACGAACAGTCCGTCGAGGCCGCTGGACCGGCCTTTAGGAGATTTAATTATAGCATTTAAATAAGTATGAGCTGTAAGTGAGACATCGAATCTACCACGGGCATCAGCAGATATGGAGGTGGTGGTATACCGGAAAAGGCGGATGAAGTTAAAGGGACGTAATGCGAACGTGGTAGCGAAGACGCGACATCCTGAATGAGCTTTCCATAAATCACCTTGAAAGTAGCGGTGTCAATTTCTCGTTATATCCGGGTTATCGCAGAAGTGCCACCGATTTGCGTGGCGCTAGGGACAGAAGCGCAGTAAGGTGGTATTCACAAATTGCTTGTGATCCCGACTCTCCACTGTCGCCCAGACGGCCGACTGTCGGAGGAGGTACTTCTTTCCGGGATCTTGAAAGCCTTTCTCACCTTTTATACCCGTCGGTATGGCGGATTTCCCTCTTCTCGGTATATTGTGTCGATAGAACACTTTATCGTGTTTGTGATGGGGTCGGGGGATCGATCTTGGAGTGAAAGTCTGCACACCCGATTTTTAGTTGGCGTAATCTCGTGGAACCCGTCACGAAAATAACTTGTATGCTTGTAGGGTGCTCGAAATGAGTCATTTTGATCTGTGGCAATTCGTCCTTTCTAATTATATATACCTTAATTTGCGAGCCTTCTGACCACTTGAACCGTCTCGCGATCTGAAATCTTAAACCACAAAATGTCTCCTGCTTCCGAACGCAGTTGTAGGGGGTGATAGTCCTTAAGCTCACCCGGCTAACAATACAGGCTCGATAATTGTGCAGATGTAGCGTAGTCTGTGACGTCGAATGGCCAGACAATGCAGCCCGAAAGAGACAACGGGTTTACTTAGGAGCCGATTAAGTTCTTTTTAAGGCTAACCAATTGAACCCAACAACCCTATCCCTATCCCCATATTTAACACATCGCATGCCACGTGTCACTCTCTCCAGCAGGTCGTACCTTTGTAATTGTGTAATACACACCTGATGTACTTGTCCGATCGCAATCGACTTTCAATTCGCTGATCGTGTACTGTAACCCACACTTGCTTATTCGCAATCACATACCCGATCATCATGCACGATATCGACCACCTTGCTGATCGCGGATCACATGGTGTATGTAGTACACACATCTCTGATCGCGACCGCTTATCGTGTTCTACACTAACCTGGTCGCGATTACATACCTGATCATCGATCACGATCTCAATCGCCTCCTCGTAAACATCTTTGCTCTCGATCGCCTTCGTGGTTGTCCCATTGAAAGAATTTAAGGCTTTTATGATTTGAACCCTTCGTCTGTCATGCTTTAACCTGATGCCGCAGGTCCCATCCTTTTTTGATCTTATACCCATTTTCGTCAAGCAGTTCAGTGGACGTGATAAGATCAGGTGTGGGACCGGTGCTTCTAAATGTTTGCTGATCCGGGTATAACTGGATCGCGATCTGTACTCGTATCGCGGATTTCATTTGCCGTCACGCCACACGAACGTGTTAATCGATCGAAGTTGGCATTCTGAAGATATTAGATAAGCCAGATTCGTTCATGCGCACATCCCGGTCAAATTTGACCGCTTCTAGAAGGAAGAATGAGAGAGAGCAGTGAGCCGAGAGGTGTCGCAAACACGCGGTCTGCAGATACGGAAGAGACAGCAAAGATGGAGGTAGACGTCGCAGCGTGAAGCGTCCAAGTAAGTCGACCCTCCTCATAGTGCGTAGGAAGGTATCGTTTGCGCTTATTTTCATCCAGGTTCGTCCACTGGATCTCGGTGAGACCACAAACGATGCGCGCACTCATTACATACAGGGCATGCTAAAGCCCAAATGCAACAACAGGATGATTCGGTAATCAGGACGTATTTTGCATGGCAGGCGGAAGCGGTGAACGTAGAGAGGATACTCGATGGTAGAGGCTACAGACAGGTAATCCTCGTGAGTTTAAACTTTGTCAATAATACTAACGATATTTATGAAATAGTCAATGAAGAGTTTTGCCGACAAGAACCTGTAGTCAACGCGGGTTATGCAGTCCGGTTGCCGTTAAGTCACGACGGAAAAAGATGATATGCACGCCATGCTTACTCGACGATGAGAAGGATTTTCCGATCCAAAAGATTAGCAACCCCGGCAGAGAAGCGAATTAAACTTGCCAGTCAAGTGACGGAACAAGAGGGATATTTGTCGCATTTTAATTTATATAATGGCTTTTAAGGTAAAAATATTGGGAAAGTGATAAACAAACGCGACTCGATTTCTCCCAGACATAGGTGCATGACCACATAAAAGGAATGACGGGAGGAGCCGAAGGTCGCCTTAATAAACATGTAATGTTGGCAGTGTGACTTTAGACCACCGACATTGAAGTCTGTAAAAAATAACTAGCAAATTATAAGGATAGTCGTTTCTAAACAGAGGCTAACGTCATAACGGCCATAGGCCTCAGTTGAATTCGAGCTAGCTACGTAAAACCAAATTTTTGTCGCCTTGAACTAGATGAAATAGATGTAATAGGTAGCTTACAATACGTTGTTTTATACACTGAATTTATCTACTTTATAACGCAAGGAAGGAGAGAGCGTGAAAAAAGTGGCTGGAAAAATTGCTGAGTAGATATGTTGAGACTGTTGATATAAACGGAGATATCCGAGCGTAATTACGGTGCCCCAGAGTCTATTTGCTCTAGAGGAATAAGACACCTTAACCTGAATCCATGTAGTCATCTGACGAAGCGCGACTAAGGTTAAGGGTTATTCCACGTAACCAGGGCGGCCGCCACCAAGTCCTCGGATGTCGGAGTAACAGAGAGCATGAAAAACCGTGTACGGCCACATTATAATCTTCGAGTACGGGAGGCATTTAGGCGCCTTAAAATTCGTGGCAGCAGCAATCTTATAGGAATTGTGGTTAGTAAGAGCAGCTAGAGAAGATTATAAGAGTTTCACTGGAGCATTTGACTAGGTCACCTCCCGAGCGGGCCGAAAAGGGTATACATGTTCCATGGATCTAACGCACAAGGGCTGCTGTCCGGAAAGTTGACCTTGACACGATGAGAAAATGGTTGAAAAGGGGTATGATAGAAGGCGAGAAGGATCGGTAAGCGTAAATGACCGCGTGGTTTACCAAGGTTCGAAACGTGGCCTTCATGACCTCACGAAGCGCTGAATATAATCAGTGACTGGTTTATTAAGGCCACTAGGCGAGACTCCGGGTCATCCAAAGTGAAAAACTTTTATTTGATGGGTTGGAAAATCGTTAATTGCGATCGTTTCTCCGTAGTTCGACGAATTGTAAGCAGGGAGCGATCAGAAAAAATTGGTTCACAGCGAGTGACGGCTCAATCAAGGAGATAGCCGGAGAATATCTAGGAAAGACGTCGACGTCGACGTCGTTACAAACGTCGTCGAAAGTGAGCTCAAAGTCGGTAGGTGTCGCATGGATGCCAAAGATTATCCTGTTTTCTACCATATGGGTAGTAGTACAGTCGACCACCTCGGGCTGGAAACGTCATGCTGTTGTGTTATATACTATGGGCCGAGCGACTTAAGCCAACTGAAGGAGAGAGACTATAGGCTCAGGCTTCACCAAATTTAGACGAACGTCCGCAGGTATATGAGATGGTGGGGCGATATCCTCCTAGCCCTCTTAAGCCTTGATGGTTCGGAAAATGATAGGGCAGAGCACATTGCGCAATCTATCTCACACTTAGCCGCGCTGGAAGACCGACGTTCCTCAGTTTCAATGAGGCGCGCCATATCGCGAGGGACTATCGAAGAAATATTCGTATAAAGAGAGCGCTGCGTGTTCTGGACGAACACGGGCTACTCGAAGACATCAAAATAGATTGTCTAAACGACGAAACTGCCAGGAAGAAGAAGAGCTTCGTGACATTCCTGAATGGTGCATTAAATTGTGCGGGTGCGTAAAAAAATTCCACCCACCTGGTAGGTCGCCATCATGAGCACGTACGATCCCAGATCTGTGACATAGTCATAAATGGAGTATTCATTAATGTCGGATGGTATGCTAGTAAAAACCAACGTATAAAAACGCTCATAGAGGCTTAACATCTTGATGACGCGCGTGCCGCCGAATTTACACACCGTCGATCCTTCCAGCTATTTAGCAACATCCCTGGAAATGCGGGTGACGCGAATATTCTTTGACAAGATACGGATGAAGTCGCACAGAGAAACAGTATTTTATAAAAAGAGCAGTTCGGTCCTCCATGTCGATGGAGAGCAAGATCTCATTGATCTGTGAAGACGCCGTAACCGTATTTATAGGATTTTAAAGCTTAAACTTTTCCGAGACGGCGACACTCGCACGTTGGACGCCACGCAACGCGATAGCACGCACCTCTGAGGAGGGTGCCTGTTCAATGTCTGAATATCCAACGCCTGAAAGAGTGATCCGCAGGGACTAAATGTCCAACGCGGCAAGCAGGCTGCGTTTCACATTTAGTTTGTAACTTCCGTAACGACTATCCACAGGGGCGGGGGAGGAGAAGGAGCGGCCAGAGTGACGATATGACGAGGGGACATCCGAAGTGAAAGTGGCACTTGCTGTTGGACGGTGGTGGTTTTTTAATCAGCATGAAGAAAGTTTGGAAGGGTAGCGAAGAGACGACGAAAGAATTACACGGCCATAAATTTGGGATAAAACCGAAAGGACGATTCAAGAGACGTAGAGGCAAGAACGAAGAATCATCCGAGGGGACATAAGGTTAAAAGGCGGCGCGACGAGAGGTGGAAGCGATGAATATGTATAGGTTGCGGTGTGTATGCCACTCGCACAACACGAGGCAAATTCGGAACTGGAGAGCAAGTCTGGTAAAA
This sequence comes from Hyaloperonospora brassicae, assembly GCA_947650285.1. NCBI lineage: Eukaryota > Oomycota > Peronosporomycetes > Peronosporales > Peronosporaceae > Hyaloperonospora > Hyaloperonospora brassicae. The sequence goes on from CANTFL010000081.1 coordinate 53,541, forward strand.
AAAATTATCAAAATGTTTGTTTAAGCAAAGAGAGGGTGAAGACCTTATATAGGGACGGTGACACCTAGAATAAAAGAGGTAATGAGGAGACACACTGGTTAAGAGAGGCTGGGACCAGTGAAGGACTGCCAATGATCCAAGATGGCCGGCAACAGGAAAGTAAAGGCCACCATTATTAATATAGCGAGATGAACTCAACTATCGTCTCGAAAAGTGGCCGCTTCCGGCAAAAAATGTACTGCCGATGACAGTGCGGGTATACTACGAGAGCGGCACGTCATTCAGATCTGCCGTGCACGCGCGCTCGTGCTTGCTTTGTAGATATATCCAAATGACGGCCGTTTTAAAGCTACCGCGAAGGGCAGTCAGACTTGAGCTGGTTAAAGAGAAAGTCCGAGCACGTAAAGAGGGCGCAGCGATCCGATAATCACCTTGTCTGTGACAAATGAAGGAAGCAAATTATTTTCGAAACACGATGATGCTAAACGACTGCAATATCATCGGGAATATCACCTAAACTTGGCCGCCACCTGAAGAAGTCGGCCACAGTAATGAAGAAGAGGAGGAGCGAGGAACGGGTCAGACGACAACATTAAATGAGATGACGTGGTCGAGATTGACAAAGACGAGCTTGGAGATGAGGTCGAGGTTGGAGAGCATATCCAAATACTCCAAACGGACAAGGAAGAGGAGTCAACACCTGGAACCCGGGGGTGGTTGTTTGACAACGTACCACGAAGGCAGCGGGTTCCATGGCTCACAGACGTGCCATAGGTGATATTGATGTTGAAATCCTAAGAAAATTTATTCGCGATTAAAAAAGCAAGACAGTCGAAGTGAGGGTGCATTGACTCCTACAACATCACGGACTGCGCGCACGCCGCTATGTACCAAGTATGCGAAGGAAAAGATGCACCCCCGGGAAATAGAAATGCCAGAACCGGTTGTGCACATGCCGTCTGCAACTTTGGGTCACGCTCCAAGCCCTAGGCGTGTTTGCATCCAGGACAAAAGCGCCGGGGATATAGGTGTGTGATAGTACTTAGGTACGTATGTTTTCTCCGAATTAGCGACGCGTCCGCACTCTGGCTTTATGGTCGCCGGAGTTCTCCAGCTCAGCAGTCGACGCTTCGCTGCTAATTGTAATAGTACTTGTCTACTATAATAATAGTTATGAGCTGACAAATATATCGACGTGTTAAACACTACCACTGACATGCATTGTTTCCTCTCATAATCTTGCGTCTTCCTATGGACCTGGAATCATCATCGGCTACTACAGCAATATATGTTTTTAACATTCACCTGGCGTGACCAGTATCACGACAAGTGTTGGCGACAGCAACGATTAATCTGAAACAGTATGTGGTGAAACCAGAACTAGAGGCAGCATCCACGATCCAGCTGAAGCAGCAAGATGCCGAGGGACGCCGCATGTATGTGAGCGCGGATCAGGGGGAATTTAAGCCCGGTTTATCGCGCACTCCTGCAGCCCCAACACCGAGTACATTATAGGCGCGTAGCCACCGCAGGATCATCGTCTCGCTTTTATCGCAGAGAGCCATCAATACAAGAAAAGAAATTATTTTCAAATATACCGGGCGAAAGGGGCGTCCATTGTCGTTACAATGCCATTGCCCTGCCCATACCTACGAAAACGACGCTGCCATGGGATTGCTCGCTATAATGCAGGATGCATATGGATTTTTCGAAGAAGCAGAGAAACCCGACGCATTGTAGGGCAGGATGGTGATTGGTTCTGCGTAAGGTATACGTTAGAACCTAATGCAGCCAAATTTATGTCGAAATTCTTAATGTAATGGTTGTGCTGGAAACGGGGCTAAACACAGCAATATAAAAAGCGACATGCAGACCGACCCAGATAATCCGCGATACGAATACCAGAAATTAACGTGTCGTAAGGTCTCGGATGCTGCACATTTGCCATATAAAGGTCAAAGCTCAACTAAAAATGCTCCGAAGGGTTGAGCCTCCAGAAAGGAAAACAATAAACTAAATTTTAACGAAATTTAGCGAGCCGAACAGCAACATGTAGACCAAACCCAGACAATTCTGCGGTAAGAACACCAAAAATACACATGTGGGAAGGTCGAAAATGCTGCACATTTGCCATCAAAACGTCGAAAACTCGAGCTTAGGCTGCCTCGAAGGGTCGAGACCCCCAGAAAGGACACACCGATACTAAGAATAGGGCAAAAAATAGCGAGGCGAAACGCAATATGTAGATCGAATCCAGATAATTCTGCGATATAGATACCACACGCGCCTTTGGTAGCAACGTCAGTAGCAGGAAGCATCCGATCCAGCAACTTCTTCACAAGCACGTGAAGCACCACCACATTAGCTGTAGCAACACAGGTTCAGCCAAGTCAGCACCTGCATCAACAGCAATAGTTCCAACTTCAGCAGCGTGTATACAAGCAGATCTTTCATCAACGTCAGCGCCCACAACGACCAATTCAGCAACTTCTTCATAAACTCATCGTTCATCAGCTACGTCACCAAAAACGGCGGTAGCACTACCAGCGACTGATCCAAAAGCAATAGTAGGAGTAACATTAGCTACAGTAACAAGAGCACCAGCAATACCCGATCCAGCAACTTATTTACAAGCTCCAACAGCATCAGCTACATCATCTGTAGCACCGGTAGAACCACGAGCACCTGATCTAGAATCAATAGTATCAGCAACAACAGCAGCAGCAACGAGAGCACCAGCAGCACCCGATCCAGCAACTTCTTCACAAGCACGTCAAGTACTAGCACATCAGCTGCAGAAACACAGAATCAGCAACGTCATCACCTGCATCGACAGTAGTAGTACCGACTCCAGCAAGCGACTCTCAGTGCGTGTATTAAACAGCTTATTTGACAACGTAGACTGTCCCCATTATTTCAGGGGATCGGTCATGATAAGCCACCGGGTATATCGGCGCTCTTGTTGGCTCAGGACTTTTCACAGGTTTTGTAAATAGTGAAACAAAGTAAATATACAATCTCTACCTCTCTATATATATCAGATCCACACGTCAAAAATTTATGTGACCCATTCAAATCCGCTTAATACACATATTAAGGTGTACCACACACACTTTTTAAAAATTCGTGCAGATACTACATTTTCCCCTTTTAAACTGACTTGTGGCACCATATGGACCACCACCACAATGACTAAACAACATCGCGCGATCATGATCATGGACGAAAAACTTGCTCGACTCCTCGCCTGGGTGCATGACCTGGAATTGGAGAACCAGCAACTCGCTGATGATATTTAACACCTCGCCGATGATAACCAGCAGCTTCCAATGATAACAAGAAGCTCGTGATGAACTTTGTCGCTACTCGAGCCGCCGCTCAAGCCACCACCCACATGCACAGCGATAAACGTAGCCGCGACGACGCACGTTATGCCCGCATAATGGACGATTTCGATCGCATAGTCGACGAAATCAGCGATCTTGCTGGTGAGATTCGCGCTGGGTTGTTTTTGACTCTTGTCCGATTGATTCGCCATCACTCCAAAAGGCGACCAAAGCCCCGACGTTTCGACTGGAGCACAACTACCTTCTCACACGCTCCGCCGACTGTGATCTTGTTAAGTACACTGCCTCTGCAGGTCAATCTGATTACTTAGAAGGAAGAAGACGGCGTCTTTAAGCGCGTGGCGAAGACAAGCTCCGATTTCTACCGTCAGAAAACGGCATTAACTTGCGTCGCCGCGTTTAAGATTCCGGCATCGCAGAACTCGCACGCATCCTGTCCCCCTAGAACCTTCGACTAATAAGCGTGTTAATCATCTTTACCCTGCTTATAGACGATGATGATAATGATGATTATTATGCAGGTTGCCACACGCCGGAGCGGCCGGTCTTCTACGCGCGTGATTGGTACTGTGTCGACGGTTCCAGCTTCACGCACGAAACGTTTCAGAGAATCGCCAACAAAGAAATATAGCAGTTTAAATAGCTTGAAGATCGCATAGGTCCGCTGAATACAGCCTCAAGTCCGCTAGAGCGCCTCCGAACACAGACCACAACATATAGACGAAATGGACGATTAGAAGCCATAGACAATAGAATGAGAGGACTGTAAATCAATACATATATTTTTACTAAGCTACTTTTTCCCCTCCTTCCTGCTCTTCCTTCTTTACTTCATCTTATTCTGCAATCGTGTCAATCTTCCGCGACACAACTTGGCTCATCTCCCACGTCTTTATAATGCGGGCTTTCCCCTTTATGGCCTTCATCATGGTATTGACATGAGTGGAGACCTTCGACGTCGCCAACCCGAGGACATTCAATATCGAGGTCACCTTCAGATTGAACCGAATCGAGAGTTCGAGGAGCGCCATAGACTTTCACTTGGTCATTTTCCCGTCGCGACGGTCCTCAGGCGCGTCGAGACGAGCCCACACCCAGTGGGCAGGGAGGGTCTCCTTATTGGCGCGCCAGAGTGAGATGACTAGAAACTCTTCGCCCGACACCAGATTACCATACGCCTAGTTGAGCTTGGCACGGTAATTGTTGACCAGCTTCTACTTCTTCGTTTGTGGCACTTTTTCTTTCCCTGCAGCGGTGCTATAAGCTGTGGTATTAAAGGCACTGGTAACATTTCGCTTCTTCGTTGTATTTAGTGCTTTTTGTTTAGGGGATGTGTCGTTGACGTTTGTGGCGTTGGCGGCTTGCTTGTTCGGGTCGGCTTACTTGCTGGCGTCGCGCGTGACTCGCGCTGGAGATATCTCTTTTTTGTCGGTGGTGCTGGCGTCCGTGGTGTTAATGGTGGTGCAGGCGGCTGTGGTGTCTGTTCCGTCGACTGCTTCTAAAGTTGATGGATGTAACGAACGCATACTGTACCTCCCGAGTAAGGAATAGCCGACAATCTTGCAAGCTGCGGAGCTTGTGCTGGTCGTGCTGCGGCGTTGCCGGCTTCTTCGGCTTTTCTGTTGAGCGGCTGAGATGTTGGTGACGTTGGTGGCTTTCTTTGGAACGGCTCGTCTGCGGCTTCATCTGCATCGGATTTAACTGCGGGTTCTTCTGCGGTGTCGCAGGTTTCATCATAGGTGGTCTTGGGCTTGGTGGTGTTGGTGCCATCGGCTGGCAGAGGGCGCTTATGACGTTATGCTAAGATTTCTCTTCAAAAAGGGCGTATTAGTAGTGGACCTTTAGTTAAAGTGAGACATGGAGATTTCATTTTGCTGCATGGGCAAAAGACAGGTCGTAAGGTGGGAACGGAGAACACCGTTAGGATAGGAGAGAAGACCAGTCGGTACCACAACAAATGTATTTCTTCTTCAATTTTTGCATTCCAGTACGCAAGTGTGTGTGAACTAATACACATTCTAGCATATTATTTACGGCTCTTTATAGTAGCTATGTAAAACATGGTAAATACGGCTTTGTTCAAACGATTTGTGGTCCATTCGTGGTACGTACATAGACCAATTCGGGTCGGAACAATATTTCGTCAAGTCTATGTCTAATTGTGGTCAAACCGAATATAGTTTGTATAAGGTTCATTTATAGACTGCTTCTGGTCAGAACAATATTTTGCTAAGTCTATGTGTTTTATTCGTCATACCGGATGTATTCAATCAGAAGTCCGCTTGCGGACGGTTAGTGGTCTGTTGTCAGACCATTTGGCGTCGGGTCCATCTGTGGTGATCGGTTTTATCAGTTAGTTATAAATACTCTACCCTGATTCTGCGACATTCTGCTATAGACATGCAATAGAGCGACCAACGACATTCCTTTTCATTCTTCGTTTACCGATGGACTATGGAAAGTTTATTTCTAATCTTTAAATCGGTTGTTCCTCTGCGCTATATCCTCCGAAATCATCCAATTGTTGATACTGACGCTCTCACGCAGCTCTTCCACAAGCCCGCATTTAATGAGAATGCGCTTCGCCAGCGTCTTCAAGACGTTTGTGCGATGATCGAATAAGACGCGCCACTATCGACGACAACCCTAGCGCAGCTTCATCAGCTCAAGAACATGTGGGAGGAGCAAGTCAAACAAAATATCACGAAGAAGCGATACTTTCATCCGGGTGTCCCACGAATGTCTATGGATGAAGAAGAAAAGATGTGGCAAATCATCAAGGCGATGGAGAATGAAGGCGCATCACAGATGATGATGGCAAGAACGGTTGGGCTGATCAAAACAATCTTTCTCCGCAAGTATACCGAGTAACGAAAGAATCATAACGTCTATTATAAAGCTCATGCTGCCATGGAGGTCACACAAGCCGCATATATGACCAGCAAAGCCATCGCAAAAAAACCGACAGGAACGATAGCCGCCAAGAAGCAAGCCGCCCGCAAGCACTAGGATGGCAACGACTCGGACGCGGACACGGGAGAGGTCACCGAACACTGCAAATAGGGAGAGGTCGACGTTGACGACGCAGACACATCACAGTAGACCATGCTTAAGCGTCATAGGCCCCTTGTCTCCACCCAAACCACCAGGACCACCAAGACAAAGACCGCCGATGATGGAATCGTCGACGCCGCAGAAGAACCCGCAGAAAACTCGATGCAGATACAGCAGCAGACGAGCCGTTCCAAAGAAAGCCGCCAACGTCACCAACATCTCAGCCGCTCAACGGACAAGCCGCCGAAAGCCAGCATCGCCGCAGCACTACCAGGTGCACCACCACCAAGACCACGGCCTCCAGCACCACCAACGAAAAAGCGATAGCTTCAGCGCGAGTCACGCGCGCCACCAACAAGCAATCCGCCAACACCACAACCGCCAACGTCACAGCCGCCAAACAAAACGCGTTACCTCTATCAAAGAAGCGCAAAGCCACCGACGCCACCAACAGCACAGCTGTTCAACGGAGAAGCCACCGAAGACAGCATCGCCCCAGCACGACCAGCGCAAACACCATCAGCTCGCGAGATTGTCGGCTATTCCTGACCCTGGAGTACAGTATGCGCTCGTTTCTGCCATCAACGCCAGAAGCAGTCGCCGACACCAACACCACAGCCGCCTGCACCACCACCAACACCACGGCCTCCAGCACCGCTAACGAAAAAGCGATTGCTTCAGCGCGAGTCACGCGCGCCACCAACAAGCAATCCGCCAACACCACAACCGCCAACGACACAGCCGCCAAACAAAACGCGTTATCTCCAGCAAAGAAGCGCAAAGCCACCAACGCCGCCAACACCACAACTGTTCAACGGAGAAGCCACCGAAGACAGCATCGCCCCAGCACGACCAGCGCAAACACCATCAGCTCGCAAGATTGTCGGCTATTCCTGACCATGGAGGTACAGTATGCGCTCGTTTCTGCCATCAACGCCAGAAGCAGTCGCCGACACCAACACCACAGCCGCCTGCACCACCACCAACACCACGGCCTCCAGCACCACCAACGAAAAAGCGATAGCTTCAGCGCGAGTCACGCGCGCCATCAACAAGCAACGCCAACACCACAACCGCCAACGTCACAGCCGCCAAACAAAACGCGTTACCTCTATCAAAGAAGCGCAAAGCCACCAACGCCGCCAACACCACAACTGTTCAACGGAGAAGCCACCGAAGACAGCATCGCCCCAGCACGACCAGCGCAAACACCATCAGCTCGCGAGATTGTCGGCTATTCCTGACCATGGAGGTACAGTATGCGCTCGTTTCTGCCATCAACGCCAGAAGCAGTCGCCGACACCAACACCACAGCCGCCTGCACCACCACCAACACCACGGCCTCCAGCACCACCAACGAAAAAGCGATAGCTTCAGCGCGAGTCACGCGCACCACCAGCAAGCAATCCGCCAACACCACAACCGCCAACGTCACAGCCGCCAAACAAAACGCGTTACCTCTATCAAAGAAGCGCAAAGCCACCAACGCCGCCAACACCACAACTGTTCAACGGAGAAGCCACCGAAGACAGCATCGCCCCAGCACGACCAGCGCAAACACCATCAGCTCGCAAGATTGTCGGCTATTCCTGACCATGGAGGTACAGTATGCGCTCGTTTCTGCCATCAACGCCAGAAGCAGTCGCCGACACCAACACCACAGCCGCCTGCACCACCACCAACACCACGGCCTCCACCACCACCAACGAAAAAGCGATTGCTTCAGCGCGAGTCACGCGCGCCACCAACAAGCAAGCTGCCAACACCACAACCGCCAACGTCACAGCCGCCAAACAAAACGCGTTATCTCCAGCAAAGAAGCGCAAAGCCACCAACGCCGCCAACACCACAGATGGTCAACGGAGAAGCCGCCGAAAGCCAGCATCGTCGCAGCACGCAAACACCATCAGCTCGCGAGATTGTCGGCTATTCCTGACCCTGGAGTACAGTATGCGCTCGTTTCTGCCATCAACGCCAGAAGCAGTCGCCGACACCAACACCACAGCCGCCTGCATCACCACCAACACCACGGCCTCCACCACCACCAACGAAAAAGCGATTGCTTCAGCGCGAGTCACGCGCGCCACCAACAAGCAAGCCGCCAACACCACAACCGCCAACGTCACAGCCGCCAAACAAAACGCGTTATCTCCAGCAAAGAAGCGCAAAGCCACCAACGCCGCCAACACCACAGATGGTCAACGGAGAAGCCGCCGAAAGCCAGCATCGTCGCAGCACGCAAACACCATCAGCTCGCGAGATTGTCGGCTATTCCTGACCCGGGAGTACAGTATGCGCTCGTTACTGCCATCAACGCCAGAAGCAGTCGCCGACACCAACACCACAGCCGCCTGCACCACCACCAACACCACGGCCTCCAGCACCGCTAACGAAAAAGCGATAGCTTCAGCGCGAGTCACGCGCGCCACCAACAAGCAATCCGCCAACACTACAACCGCCAACGACACAGCCGCCAAACAAAACGCGTTATCTCTATCAAAGAAGCGCAAAGCCACCGACGCCACCAACAGCACAGCTGTTCAACGGAGAAGCCACCGAAGACAGCATCGCCCCAGCACGACCAGCGCAAACACCATCAGCTCGCGAGATTGTCGGCTATTCCTGACCCTGGAGTACAGTATGCGCTCGTTTCTGCCATCAACGCCAGAAGCAGTCGCCGACACCAACACCACAGCCGCCTGCACCACCACCAACACCACGGCCTCCACCACCACCAACGAAAAAGCGATAGCTTCAGCGCGAGTCACGCGCGCCACCAACAAGCAATCCGCCAACACCACAACCGCCAACGACACAGCCGCCAAACAAAACGCGTTATCTCCAGCAAAGAAGCGCAAAGCCACCAACGCCGCCAACACCACATCTGTTCAACGAAGAAGCCACCGAAGACAGCATCGCCCCAGCACGACCAGCGCAAACACCATCAGCTCGCGTGATCGTCGGCTATTCCTGACCCTGGAGTACAGTATGCGCTCGTTTCTGCCATCAGCGCCAGAAGCAGTCGCCGACACCAACACCACAGCCGCCTGCACCACCACCAACACCACGGCCTCCAGCACCACCAACGAAAAAGCGATAGCTTCAGCGCGAGTCACGCGCACCACCAGCAAGCAATCCACCAACACCACAACCGCCAACGTCACAGCCGCCAAACAAAACGCGTTACCTCTATCAAAGAAGCACAAAGCCACCAACGCAGCCAACACCACAACTGTTCAACGGAGAAGCCGCCGAAGCCGGCATTGCCACAGCACGCAAACACCATCAACTCGCGAGCACATGCTGCTTCATTGCACACATGGTAGTGGTGATTGTGTGTGAACGGTTGGTAACGTCTTTGTGTGCATGGAGGGATATATTACGTAGCATAATTTAGTATAATCGCACATACATATACCAAGTGAAAGACGCCACCAACCGTGCACACACAAGCACCACTACCATGTGTGACATGAAGCAGCATGTTCAACCACCCGCATGACCCATCACCTCCATACAAACTTCCATACACCTTCCATGTTTCCTCGCACTTCTCGCCTGTTATTAAATCAAGCCAAAAACGCCAAACTGTTACATTTGGGAAACTATCGCACATACATATACCAAGTGAAAGACGCTACCAACGTGCACACACAAGCACCACTACCATGTGTGACATGAAGCAGCATGTTCAACCACCCGCACGACCCATCACCTCCATACAAACTTCCATACACCTTCCATGTTTCCTCGCACTTCTCGCCTGTTATTAAATCAAGCCAAAATCGCCATACTGTTACATTAGGGAAATTACCAAGCAAAGTACTCATGAACACATACACACCAGCTTAATACTGGCGTATGCGACATGAATTACCAAAGTCTGCCTCCTAGATTTGGCATTTCATAGTGTAGAAAACATCCTTTCACGTCTTTCCTGTTGTCATTTTGAGCTAAAATACTTCATTGCATGTTTACTTCGAAAAGCAAATAAATCGTATTATTGCAAAGTCTTTCAAGCAAAATCCAATACTTTAGACAAGTTTAAATGATGCCTTCGACGTTCATGCTATTGTCTGCAGTATCGGCTCAGAAAACAATAGCAGCAACACTTTGTCCTTTCGCACAGCAGATTTTCACTTTTCCCTATTATAAAAACCGATACTAAAATCTTCCAATTTGGCTCAGAAAACAATAGCACCAATACTTAGCGCATTCACTATCGAAATCAGCCTTTTAAATAAGACCTATCATTCGTTAGCTCTTACACTTGATGACTGTATGCCATACAAAGCCGACTAATCGACTCCTTTTCTTTCGCCTTTGGTACATTAGCGAAAGTAATTCACTTTGCGCGCAGCCACTTTTGATTGACTGCTTATGGTAGTGTTGGGGTGTTGTTCGTTATTTGTCGAACAATATCATAGGAATGATTTATTAAATCAATCTTGTCTTGCTACTATCTTATTACTGATAGTACTATGATTTATATTCATCTTATATTAGTATTGATGATCTTGTTATGCTTGTTATTATGGTTGTTTTGGTTGGGGGGAGAAATGTTCATTTCTGAACAAATCAATAGAACAAGGGTTAAATCTCAGCAGATCGTAGTACAAGACTGCTCTCATGCTTACAACACCCCGTTCTTTAGTTAAGTCGTCTACAAAAGATTTATCTTTCCCAATATTTGAAATTACAAATCAGCCTACTCTTCACCACCTTTATTTGACAGATAGTGAAGTGCGTTGCAATTGTATGATGTTGGGTGCCCATAAGACACCTATCGCTATTCGCGGTACATCAGGAAAGGTGATTATCGTCTATTCCAGCATGGATTCTGACTTAGAGGCGTTCAGCCATAATCCTACAGATGGTAGCTTGGCGGCACTAGCTTTTCAGCTAACCGCAGTTACCAAATATCTGAACCAACGGTTCCTCTCGTACTGGGTTGGATTACTGTCTAGACAACGAACTCATCAGTAGGGTAAAACTAACCTGTCTCACGACGGTCTAAACCAAGCTCACGTTCCCTATTAGTGGGAGAACAATCCAACAATTGGCGAGTTCTACTTCGCAATGATAGGAAGAGCCGACATCGAAGAATCAAAAAGCAACGTCTCTATGGACGCTTGGCTGCCACAAGCCAGTTGTCCCTGTGGTGACTTTTCTGACACCTCTAGCTAAAAATTCTAAAGAATTAAAGGATCGATAGGCCACGCTTTTACGGTTTGTATTCATACTGAAAATCAAAATCAAGTGAGCTTTTACCCTTTTGTTCTACATGCGATTTCTGTTCTCATTGAGCTCACCTTAGGACACCTGTGTTATCATTTAACAGATGTGCCGCCCCAGCCAAACTCCCCGCCTGACGATGTCTTCCACGTAGTTCGTCAAGTGAAACAAGACTTATTACTAGAACTGAATCAACCGCGACGTTGACCAGATACTACATTATGGTATAAGTAAAACAACATTGAAAGTAGTGGCATTTCACGTGCGGCAGAGCCTCCCACTTATTCTACACCTCCCAAGTCATTTCACAACGTCAGACTAGAGTCAAGCTCAACAGGGTCTTCTTTCCCCGCTGATTATTCCAAGCCCGTTCCCTTGGATGTGGGTTCGCTAGACAGTAGATAGGGACAGTGGGAATCTCATTAATCCATTCATGCGCGTCACTAGTTAGATGACGAGGCATTTGGCTACCTTAAGAGAGTCATAGTTACTCCCGCCGTTTACCCGCGCTTGGTTGAATCTCTTCACTTTGACATTCAGAGCACTGGGCAGAAATCACATTGTGTCAACACCGTCTCCGGACATCACAATGCTTTGTTTTAATCGAACAGTCGAATTTCCCTTGTCCGCTCCAGTTCTGAGCCGGTTGTTCAACGCACTAAGGAAACAATAGTTAATCCGAAAATTTACTACCTTTCTCTATGGCACAACAAGAGTATCCCGACCACCAAACCGTGTCGATCCTCGAAAGAACCATACACAGTCTAGTGTAGGCCGCCACAAGTACTCCACAAAGACCCTTAGGCCCAACCCTCAGAGCCAATCCTTTTCCCGAAGTTACGGATCTATTTTGCCGACTTCCCTTATCTACATTCTTCTATCAACTAGAGGCTGCTCACCTTGGAGACCTGATGCGGTTATGAGTACGAACGAGTGTGCGAATAAATCTCTAGCCAGGATTTTCAAGGGCTGACATGTGCGCGCAGGACACTTCAAAAATAAAGTGCTTTGCCAAGACTTCCTCCTTATCGCCGGTTAATCCGATTCCAAGGTAGGACATGCTTGTTAAAAAGAAAAGAGAACTCTTCCCTGGGCTCACGCTAGCGTCTCCTGGTTCGGTTGTGTTACCACATATTATCCACGTCTCGGTTCAGGAATATTAACCTGATTCCCTTTCGATATTCGAAGCTGAAATTAACACACGAGTAAACCCGCGCCCCAAAACTGCTCGACTTTCAATCGGAATTTTTCTATCTCTTAGGATCGACTCACCCGTGTCCAATTACTGATCACACGGAACCTTTCTCCACTTCAGTCTTCAAAGTTCACATTTGAATATTTGCTACTACCACCAAGATCTGCACTAAAGGCTGTTTCACTCAGGCTTACGCCACAAGCTTCTTAACAACCCTCACGCCCTCCTACTCATTAACGCATACGTTTCTAATGTTATCGCGTTAACGGCAAAGTATAAGTAGCCCGCTTAAGCGCCATCCATTTTCAGGGCTAGTTCATTCGGCAGGTGAGTTGTTACACACTCCTTAGCGGATTCCGACTTCCATGGCCACCGTCCTGCTGTCTATATGAACCAACACCTTTTATGGTATCTAGGTGAGCGAGCATTTTGGCACTTTAACTTTGCGTTCGGTTCATCCCGCATCGCCAGACGAGCTTACCCCGTATGGCCCACTAGCAACTTGATATTCACATCCACAAGTTCAATTAAGAAACCTGCAGGTCTTACAGATTTAAAGTTTGAGAATAGGTCGAGAAAGTTTCTTCCCCGAATCCTCTAATCATTCGCTTTACCTCATAAAACTATCGTAAATTAGTTGCTGCTATCCTGAGGGAAATTTCGGAGGGAACCAGCTACTAGATGGTTCGATTAGTCTTTCGCCCCTATACCCAAGTTCGACGATCAATTTGCACGTCAGAATCGCTACGAGCTTCCACCAGAGTTTCTCCTGGCTTTACCCTACTCAGGCATAGTTCACCATCTTTCGGGTACCAACATATGTGCTCAAACTCAAATCTTTCACCACGAGGGTTCATGATCGGTCGATAGTGCCACGCCATAAACCGAAGTTCATAACATTTCCTACCTCAGATACTTTTCAGCATCCTTTACTTTCATTTCGCGCTGGGGTTTCCACACCCTAACACTTGCACATATGTTAGACTCCTTGGTCCGTGTTTCAAGACGGGTCAAATCGCTCTATTTCGCCAAAGTCCCGAACGGCGACAAGTTAAAGCCCACATCAATCCACACACCACCACACACATAGCAAGCTATCTGCACACGGCGCACACGGAGACACAGACCT